>JAXCHB010000464.1:0-75190 GCA_036926305.1 Uropetala carovei
AAAAAAATTTTGAAAAAAAATTTTGAAAAAAAATTTTGAAAAAAAATTTTGAAAAAAAAATTTGAAAAAAAATTTTGAAAAAAAATTTTGAAAAAAAATTTCGAAAAAAAATTTTGAAAAAAAATTTTGAAAAAAAATTTTGAAAAAAAATTTTGAAAAAAAATTTTGAAAAAAATTTTGAAAAAAAAATTTTAAAAAAAAATTTTGAAAAAAAATTTTGAAAAAAAATTTTGAAAAAAAATTTTGAAAAAAAATTTTGAAAAAAAATTTTGAAAAAAAATTTTGAAAAAAAATTTTGAAAAAAATTTTGAAAAAAAAATTTTGAAAAAAAAATTTGAAAAAAAATTTTGAAAAAAATATTTTGAAAAAAAATTTTGAAAAAAAATTTTGAAAAAAAATTTCGAAAAAAAATTTTGAAAAAAAATTTCGAAAAAAAATTTTGAAAAAAAATTTCGAAAAAAAATTTTGAAAAAAAATTTGAAAAAAAAATTTTGAAAAAAAATTTTGAAAAAAAATTTTGAAAAAAAAATTTGAAAAAAAATTTTGAAACAAAATTTTGAAAAAAAATTTTGAAACAAAATTTTGAAAAAAAAATTTGAAAAAAAATTTTGAAAAAAAATTTTGAAAAAAAATTTTGAAAAAAAATTTTGAAAAAAAATTTTGAAAAAAAATTTCGAAAAAAAATTTTGAAAAAAAAAATTGAAAAAAAAAATTGAAAAAAAATTTTGAAAAAAAAAATTGAAAAAAAAAATTGAAAAAAACTTTTGAAAAAATATTTTGAAAAAACATTTTGAAAAAAAATTTGAAAAAAAATTTTGCAAAAAATTTTGAAAAAAAATTTTGAAAAAAAATTTTAAAAAAAATTTTGAAAAAAAATTTATAAAAAAAATTTTGAAAAAAAATTTTGAAAAAAAATTTTGAAAAAAAATTTTGAAAAAAAAAATTGAAAAAAAAAATTGAAAAAAAATTTTGAAAAAAAAAATTGAAAAAAAAAATTGAAAAAAAATTTTGAAAAAAAATTTTGAAAAAAAAATTTAAAAAAAAATTTGAAAAAAAATTTTGAAAAAAAATTTTGAAAAAAAATTTTGAAAAAAAATTTTGAAAAAAAATTTTGAAAAAAAATTTTGAAAAAAAATTTTGAAAAAAAATTTTGAAAAAAAATTTTGAAAAAAAATTTTGAAAAAAATTTTGAAAAAAAAATTTTGAAAAAAAATTTTGAAAAAAAATTTTGAAAAAAAATTTTGAAAAAAAATTTCGAAAAAAAATTTCGAAAAAAAATTTCGAAAAAAAATTTCGAAAAAAAATTTCGAAAAAAAATTTCGAAAAAAAATTTTGAAAAAAAATTTCGAAAAAAAATTTTGAAAAAAAATTTTGAAAAAAAATTTTGAAAAAAAATTTTGAAAAAAAATTTTGAAAAAAAATTTTGAAAAAAAATTTTGAAAAAAAATTTTGAAAAAAAATTTCGAAAAAAAATTTTGAAAAAAAATTTTGAAAAAAAATTTTGAAAAAAAATTTTGAAAAAAAATTTTGAAAAAAATTTTGAAAAAAAAATTTTAAAAAAAAATTTTGAAAAAAAATTTTGAAAAAAAATTTTGAAAAAAAATTTTGAAAAAAAATTTTGAAAAAAAATTTTGAAAAAAAATTTTGAAAAAAAATTTTGAAAAAAAATTTTGAAAAAAATTTTGAAAAAAAAATTTTGAAAAAAAAATTTGAAAAAAAATTTTGAAAAAAATATTTTGAAAAAAAATTTTGAAAAAAAATTTTGAAAAAAAATTTCGAAAAAAAATTTTGAAAAAAAATTTCGAAAAAAAATTTTGAAAAAAAATTTCGAAAAAAAATTTTGAAAAAAAATTTGAAAAAAAAATTTTGAAAAAAAAATTTGAAAAAAAATTTTGAAAAAAAATTTTGAAAAAAAATTTTGAAAAAAAATTTTGAAAAAAAATTTTGAAAAAAAATTTCGAAAAAAAATTTCGAAAAAAAATTTCGAAAAAAAATTTCGAAAAAAAATTTCGAAAAAAAATTTTGAAAAAAAATTTCGAAAAAAAATTTTGAAAAAAAATTTTGAAAAAAAATTTTGAAAAAAAATTTTGAAAAAAAATTTTGAAAAAAAATTTTGAAAAAAAATTTTGAAAAAAAATTTTGAAAAAAAATTTCGAAAAAAAATTTTGAAAAAAAATTTTGAAAAAAAATTTTGAAAAAAAATTTTGAAAAAAAATTTTGAAAAAAATTTTGAAAAAAAAATTTTGAAAAAAAATTTTGAAAAAAAATTTTGAAAAAAAATTTCGAAAAAAAATTTCGAAAAAAAATTTCGAAAAAAAATTTCGAAAAAAAATTTTGAAAAAAAATTTTGAAAAAAAAATTTGAAAAAAAATTTTGAAAAAAAATTTCGAAAAAAAATTTTGAAAAAAAATTTTGAAAAAAAATTTTGAAAAAAATTTTGAAAAAAAAATTTTGAAAAAAAATTTTGAAAAAAAATTTGGAAAAAAAATATCGAAAAAAAATTTCGAAAAAAAATTTCGAAAAAAAATTTCGAAAAAAAATTTCGAAAAAAAATTTTGAAAAAAAATTTCGAAAAAAAATTTTGAAAAAAATTTTGAAAAAAAATTTTGAAAAAAAATTTTGAAAAAAAATTTTGAAAAAAAATTTGAAAAAAAATTTTGAAAAAAAATTTTGAAAAAAAATTTTGAAAAAAAATTTTGAAAAAAAAATTTGAAAAAAAATTTGAAAAAAAATTTCGAAAAAAAATTTCGAAAAAAAATTTCGAAAAAAAATTTCGAAAAAAAATTTCGAAAAAAAATTTCGAAAAAAAATTTCGAAAAAAAATTTCGAAAAAAAATTTCGAAAAACAAGTTCGAAAAAAAATTTCGAAAAAAAATTTCGAAAAAAAATTTCGAAAAACAAGTTCGAAAAAAAATTTCGAAAAAAAATTTCGAAAAAAAATTTCGAAAAAAAATTTCGAAAAAAAATTTTGAAAAAAAATTTTGAAAAAAAAAATTTGAAAAAAAATTTTGAAAAAAAATTTTGAAAAAAAATTTTGAAAAAAAAATTTGAAAAAAAATTTTGAAAAAAAAATTTGAAAAAAAATTTTGAAAAAAAATTTTGAAAAAAAAATTTGAAAAAAAATTTTGAAAAAAAATTTTGAAAAAAAATTTTGAAAAAAAATTTCGAAAAAAAATTTAGAAAAAAGTTTTGAAAAAAAATTTTGAAAAAAAATTTTGAAAAAAAATTTTGAAAAAAATTTTGAAAAAAAAATTTTGAAAAAAAATTTTGAAAAAAAATTTTGAAAAAAAATTTTGAAAAAAATTTCGAAAAAAAAATTTGAAAAAAAATTTCGAAAAAAAATTTTGAAAAAAAATGTTGAAAAAAATTTTGAAAAAAAATTTTGAAAAAAAATTTTGAAAAAAAATTTTGAAAAAAAATGTTAAAAAAAATTTTGAAAAAAAATTTTGAAAAAAAATTCCAAAAAAAAATTTTGAAAAAAAATTTTGAAAAAAAATTTTGAAAAAAAATATTGAAAAAAAATTTGAAAAAAAATTTTGAAAAAAAATTTTGAAAAAAATATTTTGAAAAACATTTTGAAAAAAAATTTTGAAAAAAAATTTTGAAAAAAAAATTTTGAAAAAAAATTTTGAAAAAAAAATTTTGAAAAAAAATTTTGAAAAAAAATTTTGAAAAAAATTTTGAAAAAAAATTTTGAAAAAAAATTTTGAAAAAAAATTTTGAAAAAAAAATTTGAAAAAAAATTTTGAAAAAAAATTTTGAAAAAAAATTTTGAAAAAAAATTTTGAAAAAAAATTTTGAAAAAAAAATTTAAAAAAAAAATTTTGAAAAAAAATTTTGAAAAAAACTTTTGAAAAAAAATTTGAAAAAAAAATTTGAAAAAAAATTTTGAAAAAAAATTTTGAAAAAAAATTTTGAAAAAAAATTTTGAAAAAAAAATTTGAAAAAAAATTTTGAAAAAAAATTTTGAAAAAAAATTTTGAAAAAAAATTTTGAAAAAAAATTTTGAAAAAAAAATTTAAAAAAAAAATTTTGAAAAAAAATTTTGAAAAAAAATTTTGAAAAAAAATTTGAAAAAAAAATTTGAAAAAAAATTTTGAAAATAAATTTTGAAAATAAATTTCGAAAAAAAATTTCGAAAAAAAATTTCGAAAAAAAATTTCGAAAAAAAATTTCGAAAAAAAATTTCGAAAAAAAATTTCGAAAAAAAATTTTGAAAAAAAATTTTGAAAAAAAATTTTGAAAAAAAAATTTGAAAAAAAATTTCGAAAAAAAATTTTGAAAAAAAATTTTGAAAAAAAATTTTGAAAAAAATTTTGAAAAAAAAATTTTGAAAAAAAATTTTGAAAAAAAATTTCGAAAAAAAATTTCGAAAAAAAATTTCGAAAAAAAATTTCGAAAAAAAATTTCGAAAAAAAATTTCGAAAAAAAATTTTGAAAAAAAATTTGAAAAAAAATTTTGAAAAAAAATTTTGAAAAAAAATTTTGAAAAAAAATTTTGAAAAAAAATTTTGAAAAAAAATTTAGAAAAAAAATTTGAAAAAAAATTTTGAAAAAAAATTTTGAAAAAAAATTTTGAAAAAAAAAAATTTTGAAAAAAAATTTTGAAAAAAAATTTGAAAAAAAATTTCGAAAAAAAATTTCGAAAAAAAATTTCGAAAAAAAATTTCGAAAAAAAATTTCGAAAAAAAATTTCGAAAAAAAATTTCGAAAAAAAATTTCGAAAAAAAATTTCGAAAAAAAATTTCGAAAAAAAATTTCGAAAAAAAATTTCGAAAAAAAATTTCGAAAAACAAGTTCGAAAAAAAATTTCGAAAAAAAATTTCGAAAAAAAATTTCGAAAAAAAATTTCGAAAAAAAATTTTGAAAAAAAATTTTGAAAAAAAAAATTTGAAAAAAAATTTTGAAAAAAAATTTTGAAAAAAAATTTTGAAAAAAAAATTTGAAAAAAAATTTTGAAAAAAAAATTTGAAAAAAAATTTTGAAAAAAAATTTTGAAAAAAAAATTTGAAAAAAAATTTTGAAAAAAAATTTTGAAAAAAAATTTTGAAAAAAAATTTTGAAAAAAAAATTTAAAAAAAAATTTTGAAAAAAATATTTTGAAAAAACATTTTGAAAAACAATTTTGAAAAAAAAATTTTGAAAAAAAATTTTAAAAAACATTTTGAAAAAAAATTTTGAAAAAAAATTTTGAAAAAAAAATTTGAAAAAAAATTTTGAAAAAAAATTTTGAAAAAAAATTTTGAAAAAAAATTTTGAAAAAAAAAATTGAAAAAAAAATTTTGAAAAAAAATTTTGAAAAAAAATTTTGAAAAAAAATTTTGAAAAAAAATTTTGAAAAAAAATTTTGAAAAAAAATTTTGAAAAAAAATTTTGAAAAAAATATTTTGAAAAAAAATTTTGAAAAAAAATTTTTAAAAAAATTTTGAAAAAAAATTTTGAAAAACAATTTTGAAAAAAAATTAAAAAAAATTTTGAAAAAACATTTTGAAAAAAAATGTTGAAAAAAAATTTTGAAAAAAAATTTTGAAAAAAATTTTGAAAAAAAATTTTGAAAAAAAATTTTGAAAAAAAATTTTGGAAAAAAATGTTGAAAAAAAATTTTGAAAAAAAATTTAAAAAAAAATTTTGAAAAAAAATTTTGAAAAAAAATTTTTAAAAAAATTTTGAAAAAAAATTTTGAAAAAAAATGTTGAAAAAAAATTTTGAAAAAAAATTTTAAAAAAAATTTTGAAAAAAAATTTTAAAAAAAATGTTGAAAAAAAATTTTGAAAAAAATTTTGAAAAAAAATTTTGAAAAAAAATTTTGAAAAAAAATTTTGGAAAAAAATGTTGAAAAAAAATTTTGAAAAAAAATTTAAAAAAAAATTTTGAAAAAAAATTTTGAAAAAAAATTTTAAAAAAAATTTTGAAAAAAAATTTTGAAAAAAAATGTTGAAAAAAAATTTTGAAAAAAGATTTTGAAAAAAGTTTTTGAAAAAAAATTTTGAAAAAAAATTTTGAAAAAAAATTTTGAAAAAAAATGTTGAAAAAAAATTTTGAAGAAAAATTTGTAGAAAAATTTTGAAAAAAAATTTTAAAAAAAATTTTGAAAAAAAATTTTGAAAAAAAAATTTGAAAAAAAAATTTGAAAAAAATTTTGAAAAAAAAATTTGAAAAATATTTTGAAAAAAAATTTTGAAAAAAAATTTGAAAAAAAATTTCGAAAAAAAATTTCGAAAAAAAATTTCGAAAAAAAATTTTGAAAAAAAATTTCGAAAAAAAATTTTGAAAAAAAATTTTGAAAAAAAATTTTGAAAAAAAATTTTGAAAAAAAATTTTGAAAAAAAATTTTGAAAAAAAATTTTGAAAAAAAATTTTGAAAAAAAATTTCGAAAAAAAATTTTGAAAAAAAATTTTGAAAAAAAATTTTGAAAAAAAATTTTGAAAAAAAATTTTGAAAAAAATTTTGAAAAAAAAATTTTAAAAAAAAATTTTGAAAAAAAATTTTGAAAAAAAATTTTGAAAAAAAATTTTGAAAAAAAATTTTGAAAAAAAATTTTGAAAAAAAATTTTGAAAAAAAATTTTGAAAAAAATTTTGAAAAAAAAATTTTGAAAAAAAAATTTGAAAAAAAATTTTGAAAAAAATATTTTGAAAAAAAATTTTGAAAAAAAATTTTGAAAAAAAATTTCGAAAAAAAATTTTGAAAAAAAATTTCGAAAAAAAATTTTGAAAAAAAATTTCGAAAAAAAATTTTGAAAAAAAATTTGAAAAAAAAATTTTGAAAAAAAATTTTGAAAAAAAATTTTGAAAAAAAAATTTGAAAAAAAATTTTGAAACAAAATTTTGAAAAAAAATTTTGAAACAAAATTTTGAAAAAAAAATTTGAAAAAAAATTTTGAAAAAAAATTTTGAAAAAAAATTTTGAAAAAAAATTTTGAAAAAAAATTTTGAAAAAAAATTTCGAAAAAAAATTTCGAAAAAAAATTTCGAAAAAAAATTTCGAAAAAAAATTTCGAAAAAAAATTTCGAAAAAAAATTTTGAAAAAAAATTTCGAAAAAAAATTTTGAAAAAAAATTTTGAAAAAAAATTTTGAAAAAAAATTTTGAAAAAAAATTTTGAAAAAAAATTTTGAAAAAAAATTTTGAAAAGAAATTTCGAAAAAAAATTTTGAAAAAAAATTTTGAAAAAAAATTTTGAAAAAAAATTTTGAAAAAAAATTTTGAAAAAAATTTTGAAAAAAAAATTTTGAAAAAAAATTTTGAAAAAAAATTTTGAAAAAAAATTTTGAAAAAAAATTTCGAAAAAAAATTTCGAAAAAAAATTTCGAAAAAAAATTTCGAAAAAAAATTTTGAAAAAAAATTTCGAAAAAAAATTTTGAAAAAAAATTTTGAAAAAAAATTTCGAAAAAAAATTTTGAAAAAAAATGTTGAAAAAAAAATTTGAAAAAAAATTTTGAAAAAAAATTTTGAAAAAAAAAATTTGAAAAAAAATTTTGAAAAAAAATTTTTAAAAAAAAATTTTGAAAAAAAATTTTGAAAAAAAATTTTGAAAAAAAATTTTGAAAAAAAAATTTTAAAAAAAAATTTTGAAAAAAAATTTTGAAAAAAAATTTTGAAAAAAAATTTGAAAAAAAATTTTGAAAAAAAATTTTGAAAATAAATTTCGAAAATAAATTTTGAAAAAAAATTTTGAAAAAAAATTTTGAAAAAAATTTTGAAAAAAAAATTTAAAAAAAAAATTTTGAAAAAAAATTTTGAAAAAAAATTTTGAAAAAAAATTTTGAAAAAAAATTTTGAAAAAAAATTTTGAAAAAAAATTTTGAAAAAAAATTTTGAAAAAAAATTTTGAAAAAAATTTTGAAAAAAATTTTGAAAAAAAATTTTGAAAAAAAATTTTGAAAAAAAATTTTGGAAAAAAATGTTGAAAAAAAATTTTGAAAAAAAATTTAAAAAAAAATTTTGAAAAAAAATTTTGAAAAAAAATTTTAAAAAAAATTTTGAAAAAAAATTTTGAAAAAAAATGTTGAAAAAAAATTTTGAAAAAAGATTTTGAAAAAAGTTTTTGAAAAAAAATTTTGAAAAAAAATTTTGAAAAAAAATTTTGAAAAAAAATGTTGAAAAAAAATTTTGAAGAAAAATTTGTAGAAAAATTTTGAAAAAAAATTTTGAAAAAAAATTTTGAAAAAAAATTTTGAAAAAAAAATTTGAAAAAAAAATTTGAAAAAAATTTTGAAAAAAAAATTTGAAAAATATTTTGAAAAAAAATTTTGAAAAAAAATTTGAAAAAAAATTTCGAAAAAAAATTTCGAAAAAAAATTTCGAAAAAAAATTTTGAAAAAAAATTTCGAAAAAAAATTTTGAAAAAAAATTTTGAAAAAAAATTTTGAAAAAAAATTTTGAAAAAAAATTTTGAAAAAAAATTTTGAAAAAAAAATTTGAAAAAAAATTTTGAAAAAAAATTTTGAAAAAAAATTTTGAAAAAAAATTTCGAAAAAAAATTTTGAAAAAAAATTTTGAAAAAAAATTTTGAAAAAAAATTTTGAAAAAAAATTTTGAAAAAAATTTTGAAAAAAAAATTTTAAAAAAAAATTTTGAAAAAAAATTTTGAAAAAAAATTTTGAAAAAAAATTTTGAAAAAAAATTTTGAAAAAAAATTTTGAAAAAAAATTTTGAAAAAAAATTTTGAAAAAAATTTTGAAAAAAAAATTTTGAAAAAAAAATTTGAAAAAAAATTTTGAAAAAAATATTTTGAAAAAAAATTTTGAAAAAAAATTTTGAAAAAAAATTTCGAAAAAAAATTTTGAAAAAAAATTTCGAAAAAAAATTTTGAAAAAAAATTTCGAAAAAAAATTTTGAAAAAAAATTTGAAAAAAAAATTTTGAAAAAAAATTTTGAAAAAAAATTTTGAAAAAAAAATTTGAAAAAAAATTTTGAAACAAAATTTTGAAAAAAAATTTTGAAACAAAATTTTGAAAAAAAAATTTGAAAAAAAATTTTGAAAAAAAATTTTGAAAAAAAATTTTGAAAAAAAATTTTGAAAAAAAATTTTGAAAAAAAATTTCGAAAAAAAATTTCGAAAAAAAATTTCGAAAAAAAATTTCGAAAAAAAATTTCGAAAAAAAATTTCGAAAAAAAATTTTGAAAAAAAATTTCGAAAAAAAATTTTGAAAAAAAATTTTGAAAAAAAATTTTGAAAAAAATTTTGAAAAAAAATTTTGAAAAAAAATTTTGAAAAAAAAATTTGAAAAAAAATTTCGAAAAAAAATTTTGAAAAAAAATTTTGAAAAAAAATTTTGAAAAAAAATTTTGAAAAAAAATTTTGAAAAAAATTTTGAAAAAAAAATTTTGAAAAAAAATTTTGAAAAAAAATTTTGAAAAAAAATTTTGAAAAAAAATTTCGAAAAAAAATTTCGAAAAAAAATTTCGAAAAAAAATTTCGAAAAAAAATTTTGAAAAAAAATTTCGAAAAAAAATTTTGAAAAAAAATTTTGAAAAAAAATTTCGAAAAAAAATTTTGAAAAAAAATGTTGAAAAAAAAATTTGAAAAAAAATTTTGAAAAAAAATTTTGAAAAAAAAAATTTGAAAAAAAATTTTGAAAAAAAATTTTTAAAAAAAAATTTTGAAAAAAAATTTTGAAAAAAAATTTTGAAAAAAAATTTTGAAAAAAAAATTTAAAAAAAAAATTTTGAAAAAAAATTTTGAAAAAAAATTTTGAAAAAAAATTTGAAAAAAAATTTTGAAAAAAAATTTTGAAAATAAATTTCGAAAATAAATTTCGAAAAAAAATTTCGAAAAAAAATTTCGAAAAAAAATTTCGAAAAAAAATTTCGAAAAAAAATTTCGAAAAAAAATTTCGAAAAAAAATTTTGAAAAAAAATTTTTAAAAAAAAATTTGAAAAAAAATTTTGAAAAAAAATTTCGAAAAAAAATTTTGAAAAAAAATTTTGAAAAAAAATTTTGAAAAAAATTTTGAAAAAAAAATTTTGAAAAAAAATTTTGAAAAAAAATTTGGAAAAAAAATATCGAAAAAAAATTTCGAAAAAAAATTTCGAAAAAAAATTTCGAAAAAAAATTTCGAAAAAAAATTTTGAAAAAAAATTTCGAAAAAAAATTTTGAAAAAAATTTTGAAAAAAAATTTTGAAAAAAAATTTTGAAAAAAAATTTTGAAAAAAAATTTGAAAAAAAATTTTGAAAAAAAATTTTGAAAAAAAATTTTGAAAAAAAATTTTGAAAAAAAAATTTGAAAAAAAATTTGAAAAAAAATTTCGAAAAAAAATTTCGAAAAAAAATTTCGAAAAAAAATTTCGAAAAAAAATTTCGAAAAAAAATTTCGAAAAAAAATTTCGAAAAAAAATTTCGAAAAAAAATTTCGAAAAAAAATTTCGAAAAAAAATTTCGAAAAACAAGTTCGAAAAAAAATTTCGAAAAAAAATTTCGAAAAAAAATTTCGAAAAACAAGTTCGAAAAAAAATTTCGAAAAAAAATTTCGAAAAAAAATTTCGAAAAAAAATTTCGAAAAAAAATTTTGAAAAAAAATTTTGAAAAAAAAAATTTGAAAAAAAATTTTGAAAAAAAATTTTGAAAAAAAATTTTGAAAAAAAAATTTGAAAAAAAATTTTGAAAAAAAAATTTGAAAAAAAATTTTGAAAAAAAATTTTGAAAAAAAAATTTGAAAAAAAATTTTGAAAAAAAATTTTGAAAAAAAATTTTGAAAAAAAATTTCGAAAAAAAATTTTGAAAAAAAATTTTGAAAAAAAATTTTGAAAAAAAATTTTGAAAAAAAATTTTGAAAAAAATTTTGAAAAAAAAATTTTGAAAAAAAATTTTGAAAAAAAATTTTGAAAAAAAATTTTGAAAAAAATTTCGAAAAAAAAATTTGAAAAAAAATTTCGAAAAAAAATTTTGAAAAAAAATGTTGAAAAAAATTTTGAAAAAAAATTTTGAAAAAAAATTTTGAAAAAAAATTTTGAAAAAAAATGTTAAAAAAAATGTTGAAAAAAAATTTTGAAAAAAAATTAAAAAAAAAAATTTTGAAAAAAAATTTTGAAAAAAAATTTTTAAAAAAATTTTGAAAAAAAATTTTGAAAAAAAATGTTGAAAAAAAATTTTGAAAAAAAATTTTAAAAAAAATTTTGAAAAAAAATTTTTAAAAAAATGTTGAAAAAAAATTTTGAAAAAAATTTTGAAAAAAAATTTTGAAAAAAAATTTTGAAAAAAAATTTTGGAAAAAAATGTTGAAAAAAAATTTTGAAAAAAAATTTAAAAAAAAATTTTGAAAAAAAATTTTGAAAAAAAATTTTAAAAAAAATTTTGAAAAAAAATTTTGAAAAAAAATGTTGAAAAAAAATTTTGAAAAAAGATTTTGAAAAAAATTTTTGAAAAAAAATTTTGAAAAAAAATTTTGAAAAAAAATTTTGAAAAAAAATGTTGAAAAAAAATTTTGAAGAAAAATTTGTAGAAAAATTTTGAAAAAAAATTTTGAAAAAAAATTTTGAAAAAAAATTTTGAAAAAAAAATTTGAAAAAAAAATTTGAAAAAAATTTTGAAAAAAAAATTTGAAAAATATTTTGAAAAAAAATTTTGAAAAAAAATTTGAAAAAAAATTTCGAAAAAAAATTTCGAAAAAAAATTTCGAAAAAAAATTTCGAAAAAAAATTTCGAAAAAAAATTTCGAAAAAAAAATTCGAAAAAAAATTTCGAAAAACAAGTTCGAAAAACAAGTTCGAAAAAAAATTTTGAAAAAAAATTTCGAAAAAAAAAAAGGAAAAAAAATTTCGAAAAAAAATTTTGAAAAAAAAAATTTGAAAAAAAATTTTGAAAAAAAATTTTGAAAAAAAAATTTGAAAAAAAATTTTGAAAAAAAATTTTGAAAAAAAATTTGAAAAAAAATTTTGTAAAAAAATTTTGAAAAAAAATTTTGAAAAAAAATTTTTAAAAAAATTTTGAAAAAAAATTTATAAAAAAAATTTTGAAAAAAAATTTTGAAAAAAAATTTTGAAAAAAAATTTTGAAAAAAAAAATTGAAAAAAAAAATTGAAAAAAAATTTTGAAAAAAAATTTTGAAAAAAAATTTTAAAAAAAATTTTGAAAAAAAATTTGAAAAAAAATTTTGAAAAAAAATTTTGAAAAAAAATTTTGAAAAAAAATTTTAAAAAAAATTTTGAAAAAAAATTTATAAAAAAAATTTTGAAAAAAAATTTTGAAAAAAAATTTTGGAAAAAAATTTTGAAAAAAAAAATTGAAAAAAAAAATTGAAAAAAAATTTTGAAAAAAAAAATTGAAAAAAAAAATTGAAAAAAACTTTTGAAAAAATATTTTGAAAAAACATTTTGAAAAAAAATTTGAAAAAAAATTTTGAAAAAAAATTTTGAAAAAAAATTTTGAAAAAAAATTTTAAAAAAAATTTTGAAAAAAAATTTATAAAAAAAATTTTGAAAAAAAATTTTGAAAAAAAATTTTGAAAAAAAAAATTGAAAAAAAAAATTGAAAAAAAATTTTGAAAAAAAAAATTGAAAAAAAAAATTGAAAAAAAATTTTGAAAAAAAATTTTGAAAAAAAAATTTAAAAAAAAAATTTGAAAAAAAATTTTGAAAAAAAATTTTGAAAAAAAATTTTGAAAAAAAATTTTGAAAAAAAATTTTGAAAAAAAATTTTGAAAAAAAAATTTGAAAAAAAAATTTGAAAAAAAATTTTGAAAAAAATTTTTAAAAAAATTTTGAAAAAAAATTTTGAAAAAAAATTTTGAAAAAAAATTTTGAAAAAAAATTTTGAAAAAAAATTTTGAAAAAAAATTTTGAAAAAAAAATTTGAAAAAAAATTTTGAAAAAAATTTTTAAAAAAATTTTGAAAAAAAATTTTGAAAAAAAATTTTGAAAAAAAATTTGAAAAAAAATTTTGAAAAAAAATTTTGAAAAAAAATTTTGAAAAAAAAATTTGAAAAAAAAAATTTTGAAAAAAAATTTTGAAAAAAAATGTTGAAAAAAAAATTTGAAAAAAAATTTTGAAAAAAAATTTTGAAAAAAAATTTTGAAAAAAAATTTTGAAAAAAAAATTTGAAAAAAAATTTTGAAAAAATATTTTGAAAAAACATTTTGAAAAAATATTTTGAAAAAAAAATTTTGAAAAAAAATTTTGAAAAAAAATTTTGAAAAAAAATTTTGAAAAAAAATTTTGAAAAAAAAATTTGAAAAAAAAATTTGAAAAAAAATTTTGAAAAAAATTTTTAAAAAAATTTTGAAAAAAAATTTTGAAAAGAAATTTTGAAAAAAAATTTTGAAAAAAAATTTTGAAAAAAAATTTTGAAAAAAAATTTTGAAAAAAAATTTTGAAAAAAAAATTTGAAAAAAAATTTTGAAAAAAAATTTTTAAAAAAATTTTGAAAAAAAATTTTGAAAAAAAATTTTGAAAAAAAATTTGAAAAAAAATTTTGAAAAAAAATTTTGAAGAAAAATTTTGAAAAAAATTTTATAAAAAAAATTTGAAAAAAAATTTTGAAAAAAAATTTAAAAAAAAAAATTTGAAAAAAAATTTTGAAAAAAAATTTTGAAAAAAAATGTTGAAAAAAAAATTTGTAAAAAAATTTTGAAAAAAAATTTTGAAAAAAATTTAAAAAAAAATTTTAAAAAAAAATGTTGAAAAAAAATTTTAAAAAAAATTTTGAAAAAAAACAAAAAAAATTTTGAAAAAAAATTTTGAAAAAAAATTGTGAAAAAAAATTTTGAAAAAAAATTTTGAAAAAAAATTTCGAAAAAAAATTTCGAAAAAAAAAATTTGAAAAAAAATTTCGAAAAAAAATTTCGAAAAAAAAATTTCGTAAAAAAATTTCTAAAAAAAATTTTCAAAAAAAATTTTGAAAAAAAATTTCGAAAAAAAATTTTGAAAAAAAATTTTGAAAAAAAAATTTGAAAAAAAAATTTGAAAAAAAATTTTGAAAAAAAATTTTGAAAAAAAATTTTGAAAAAAAATTTTGAAAAAAAATTTTGAAAAAAAATTTTGAAAAAAAAATTTGAAAAAAAAATTTGAAAAAAAATTTTGGAAAAAAAAATTTGAAAAAAAATTTTGGAAAAAAAAATTTGAAAAAAAATTTTGAAAAAAAATTTGAAAAAAAATTTTGAAAAAAAATTTTGAAAAAAAAATTTGAAAAAAAAATTTGAAAAAAATATTTTGAAAAAACATTTTGAAAAAAAATTTTGAAAAAAAAATTTTGAAAAAAAATTTTAAAAAAAATTTTGAAAAAAAATTTGAAAAAAAATTTTGAAAAAAAATTTTGAAAAAAAATTTTGAAAAAAATTTTGAAAAAAAATTTTGAAAAAAAATTTCGAAAAAAAATTTAGAAAAAAAATTTCGAAAAAAAATTTCGAAAAAAAATTTTGAAAAAAAATTTTGAAAAAAAATTTTGAAAAAAAATTTTGGAAAAAAATGTTGAAAAAAAATTTTGAAAAAAAATTAAAAAAAAAATTTTGAAAAAAAATTTTGAAAAAAAATTTTAAAAAAAATTTTGAAAAAAAATTTTGAAAAAAAATGTTGAAAAAAAATTTTGAAAAAAGATTTTGAAAAAAATTTTTGAAAAAAAATTTTGAAAAAAAATTTTGAAAAAAAATTTTGAAAAAAAATGTTGAAAAAAAATTTTGAAAAAAAATTTGTAGAAAAATTTTGAAAAAAAATTTTGAAAAAAAATTTTGAAAAAAAATTTTGAAAAAAAAATTTGAAAAAAAAATTTGAAAAAAATTTTGAAAAAAAAATTTGAAAAATATTTTGAAAAAAAATTTTGAAAAAAATTTGAAAAAAAATTTCGAAAAAAAATTTCGAAAAAAAATTTCGAAAACAAATTTCGAAAAAAAATTTCGAAAAAAAATTTCGAAAAACAAGTTCGAAAAACAAGTTCGAAAAAAAATTTTGAAAAAAAATTTCGAAAAAAAAAAAGGAAAAAAAATTTCGAAAAAAAATTTTGAAAAAAAAAATTTGAAAAAAAATTTTGAAAAAAAATTTTGAAAAAAAAATTTGAAAAAAAATTTTGAAAAAAAATTTTGAAAAAAAATTTGAAAAAAAATTTTGTAAAAAAATTTTGAAAAAAAATTTTGAAAAAAAATTTTAAAAAAAATTTTGAAAAAAAATTTATAAAAAAAATTTTGAAAAAAAATTTTGAAAAAAAATTTTGAAAAAAAATTTTGAAAAAAAAAATTGAAAAAAAAAATTGAAAAAAAATTTTGAAAAAAAATTTTGAAAAAAAATTTTAAAAAAAATTTGAAAAAAAATTTGAAAAAAAATTTTGAAAAAAAATTTTGAAAAAAAATTTTGAAAAAAAATTTTAAAAAAAATTTTGAAAAAAATTTATAAAAAAAATTTTGAAAAAAAATTTTGAAAAAAAATTTTGAAAAAAAATTTTGAAAAAAAAAATTGAAAAAAAAAATTGAAAAAAAATTTTGAAAAAAAAATTGAAAAAAAAAATTGAAAAAAACTTTTGAAAAAATATTTTGAAAAAACATTTTGAAAAAAAATTTGAAAAAAAAGTTTGAAAAAAAATTTTGAAAAAAAAAATTGAAAAAAAAAATTAAAAAAAAATTTTGAAAAAAAAATTGAAAAAAAAAATTGAAAAAAAATTTTGAAAAAAAATTTTGAAAAAAAAATTTAAAAAAAAATTTGAAAAAAAATTTTGAAAAAAAATTTTGAAAAAAAATTTTGAAAAAAAATTTTGAAAAAAAATTTTGAAAAAAAATTTTGAAAAAAAACTTGAAAAAAAATTTTGAAAAAAAATTTTGAAAAAAAATTTTGAAAAAAAATTTTGAAAAAAAAATTTGAAAAAAAATTTTGAAAAAATATTTTGAAAAAACATTTTGAAAAAATATTTTGAAAAAAAAATTTTGAAAAAAAATTTTGAAAAAAAAATTTGAAAAAAAATTTTGAAAAAAAATTTTGAAAAAAAAATTTGAAAAAAAAATTTGAAAAAAAATTTTGAAAAAAATTTTTAAAAAAATTTTGAAAAAAAATTTTGAAAAAAAATTTTGAAAAAAAATTTGAAAAAAAATTTTGAAAAAAAATTTTGAAAAAAAAATTTGAAAAAAAATTTTGAAAAAAATTTTTAAAAAAATTTTGAAAAAAAATTTTGAAAAAAAATTTTGAAAAAAATTTGAAAAAAATTTTGAAAAAAAATTTTGAAAAAAAATTTTGAAAAAAAAATTTGAAAAAAAATTTGAAAAAAAATTTTGAAAAAAAATGTTGAAAAAAAATTTGAAAAAAAATTTTGAAAAAAATTTTGAAAAAAAATTTTGAAAAAAATTTTGAAAAAAAATTTGAAAAAAAATTTTGAAAAAATATTTTGAAAAAACATTTTGAAAAATATTTTGAAAAAAAAATTTTGAAAAAAAATTTTGAAAAAAATTTTGAAAAAAAATTTGAAAAAAAATTTTGAAAAAAAAATTTGAAAAAAAAATTTGAAAAAAAATTTTGAAAAAAATTTTTAAAAAAATTTTTTAAAAAAATTTTGAAAAAAAATTTTGAAAAAAAATTTTGAAAAAAAATTTTGAAAAAAAATTTTGAAAAAAAAATTTGAAAAAAAATTTTGAAAAAAAATTTTAAAAAAATTTTGAAAAAAAATTTTGAAAAAAAATTTTGAAAAAAAATTTGAAAAAAATTTTGAAAAAAAATTTTGAAAAAAATTTTGAAAAAATTTTATAAAAAAAATTTGAAAAAAAATTTTGAAAAAAAATTTTGAAAAAAAAATTTGAAAAAAAATTTTGAAAAAAATTTTGAAAAAAAATGTTGAAAAAAAATTTGAAAAAAAATTTGAAAAAAAATTTTGAAAAAAATTTAAAAAAAAATTTAAAAAAAAATGTTGAAAAAAAATTTTAAAAAAAATTTTGAAAAAAAACAAAAAAATTTTGAAAAAAAATTTTGAAAAAAAATTGTGAAAAAAAATTTTGAAAAAAAATTTTGAAAAAAATTTCGAAAAAAAATTTCGAAAAAAAAAATTTGAAAAAAAATTTCGAAAAAAAATTTCGAAAAAAAAATTTCGTAAAAAAATTTCTAAAAAAAATTTTCAAAAAAAATTTTGAAAAAAAATTTCGAAAAAAAATTTTGAAAAAAAATTTTGAAAAAAAAATTTGAAAAAAAAATTTGAAAAAAATTTTGAAAAAAAATTTTGAAAAAAAATTTTGAAAAAAAATTTTGAAAAAAAATTTTGAAAAAAAATTTTGAAAAAAAAATTTGAAAAAAAAATTTGAAAAAAAATTTTGGAAAAAAAAATTTGAAAAAAAATTTTGGAAAAAAAAATTTGAAAAAAATTTTGAAAAAAAATTTTGAAAAAAATTTTGAAAAAAAAATTTGAAAAAAAATTTTGAAAAAAATATTTTGAAAAAACATTTTGAAAAAAAATTTTGAAAAAAAAATTTTGAAAAAAAATTTTAAAAAAAATTTTGAAAAAAAATTTGAAAAAAAATTTTGAAAAAAAATTTTGAAAAAAAATTTTGAAAAAATTTTGAAAAAAAAATTTGAAAAAAATTTCGAAAAAAAATTTCGAAAAAAAATTTCGAAAAAAAATTTCGAAAAAAAATTTTGAAAAAAAATTTTGAAAAAAAATTTTGAAAAAAAATTTTGAAAAAAATTTTGAAAAAAAATTTTGAAAAAAAATTTTGAAAAAAAATTTTGAAAAAAAATTTTGAAAAAAAATTTTGAAAAAAAATTTCGAAAAAAAATTTCGAAAAAAAATTTCGAAAAAAAATTTTGAAAAAAAATTTTGAAAAAAAATTTTGAAAAAAAATTTTGAAAAAAATTTTGAAAAAAAAATTTTGAAAAAAAATTTTGAAAAAAAATTTTGAAAAAAAATTTCGAAAAAAAATTTCGAAAAAAAAATTTCGAAAAAAAATTTCGAAAAAAAATTTCGAAAAAAAATTTTGAAAAAAAAATTTCGAAAAAAAATTTTGAAAAAAAATTTTGAAAAAAAATTTTGAAAGAAAATTTTGAAAAAAAATTTTGAAAAAAAATTTTGAAAAAAAATTTTGAAAAAAATTTGAAAAAAAATTGTGAAAAAAAAATTTGAAAAAAAAATTTTGAAAAAAAATTTTGAAAAAAAATTTTGAAAAAAAAATTTGAAAAAAATTTCGAAAAAAAAATTTGAAAAAAAATTTCGAAAAAAAATTTTGAAAAAAAATGTTGAAAAAAATTTTGAAAAAAAATTTTGAAAAAAAATGTTGAAAAAAAATTTTGAAAAAAAATGTTGAAAAAAAATTTTGAAAAAAAATTTTGAAAAAAAATTCCAAAAAAAAATTTTGAAAAAAAATTTTGAAAAAAAATTTTGAAAAAAAATATTGAAAAAAAATTTGAAAAAAAATTTTGAAAAAAAATTTTGAAAAAAATATTTTGAAAAACATTTTGAAAAAAAATTTTGAAAAAAAATTTTGAAAAAAAAATTTTGAAAAAAAATTTTGAAAAAAAATTTTGAAAAAAATTTTGAAAAAAAATTTTGAAAAAAAATTTTGAAAAAAAATTTTGAAAAAAAAATTTGAAAAAAAATTTTGAAAAAAAATTTTGAAAAAAAATTTTGAAAAAAAATTTTGAAAAAAAATTTTGAAAAAAAATTTCGAAAAAAAATTTTGAAAAAAAATTTTGAAAAAAAATTTTGAAAAAAATTTTGAAAAAAAAATTTTGAAAAAAAATTTTGAAAAAAAATTTGGAAAAAAAATTTCGAAAAAAAATTTCGAAAAAAAATTTCGAAAAAAAATTTCGAAAAAAAATTTCGAAAAAAAATTTCGTAAAAAAAATTTTGAAAAAAAATTTCGAAAAAAAATTTTGAAAAAAATTTTGAAAAAAAATTTTGAAAAAAAATTTTGAAAAAAAATTTTGAAAAAAAATTTTGAAAAAAAATTTGAAAAAAAATTTTGAAAAAAAATTTTGAAAAAAAATTTTGAAAAAAAATTTTGAAAAAAAAATTTGAAAAAAAATTTGAAAAAAAATTTCGAAAAAAAATTTCGAAAAAAAATTTCGAAAAAAAATTTCGAAAAAAAATTTCGAAAAAAAATTTCGAAAAAAAATTTCGAAAAAAAATTTCGAAAAAAAATTTCGAAAAACAAGTTCGAAAAAAAATTTCGAAAAAAAATTTCGAAAAAAAATTTCGAAAAACAAGTTCGAAAAAAAATTTCGAAAAAAAATTTCGAAAAAAAATTTCGAAAAAAAATTTCGAAAAAAAATTTCGAAAAAAAATTTTGAAAAAAAATTTTGAAAAAAAAATTTGAAAAAAAATTTTGAAAAAAAATTTTGAAAAAAAATTTTGAAAAAAAATTTGAAAAAAAATTTTGAAAAAAAAATTTGAAAAAAAATTTTGAAAAAAATTTTGAAAAAAAATTTGAAAAAAAATTTTGAAAAAAAATTTTGAAAAAAATTTTGAAAAAAAATTTCGAAAAAAAATTTTGAAAAAAATTTTGAAAAAAAATTTTGAAAAAAAATTTTGAAAAAAATTTTGAAAAAAAAAATTTTGAAAAAAAAGTTTGAAAAAAAATTTTGAAAAAAATTTTGAAAAAAAATTTCGAAAAAAAATTTCGAAAAAAAATTTCGAAAAAAAATTTCGAAAAAAAATTTTGAAAAAAAATTTCGAAAAAAAATTTTGAAAAAAAATTTTGAAAAAAAATTTTGAAAAAAATTTTGAAAAAAAAATTTGAAAAAAAATTTTGAAAAAAAATTTTGAAAAAAAATTTGAAAAAAAATTATGAAAAAAAAATTTGAAAAAAAAATTTTGAAAAAAAATTTTGAAAAAAAATTTTGAAAAAAAATTTTGAAAAAAAATTCGAAAAAAAAATTTGAAAAAAAATTTCGAAAAAAAATTTTGAAAAAAAATGTTGAAAAAAATTTTGAAAAAAAATTTTGAAAAAAAATTTTGAAAAAAAATTTTGAAAAAAAATGTTTAAAAAAATTTTGAAAAAAAATTTTGAAAAAAAATTTCAAAAAAAAATTTTGAAAAAAAATTTTGAAAAAAAATTTTGAAAAAAAATATTGAAAAAAAATTTGAAAAAAAATTTTGAAAAAAAATTTTGAAAAAAATATTTTGAAAAACATTTTGAAAAAAAATTTTGAAAAAAAATTTTGAAAAAAAATTTTGAAAAAAAAATTTTGAAAAAAAATTTTGAAAAAAAAATTTTGAAAAAAAATATTGAAAAAAAATTTTGAAAAAAATTTTGAAAAAAAATTTTGAAAAAAAATTTTGAAAAAAAATTTTGAAAAAAAAATTTGAAAAAAAATTTTGAAAAAAAATTTTGAAAAAAAATTTTGAAAAAAAATTTTGAAAAAAAAATTTAAAAAAAAAATTTTGAAAAAAAATTTTGAAAAAAAATTTGAAAAAAAAATTTGAAAAAAAATTTTGAAAATAAATTTTGAAAATAAATTTCGAAAAAAAATTTCGAAAAAAAATTTCGAAAAAAAATTTCGAAAAAAAATTTCGAAAAAAAATTTCGAAAAAAAATTTCGAAAAAAAATTTTGAAAAAAAATTTTGAAAAAAAATTTTGAAAAAAAATTTTGAAAAAAAATTTCGAAAAAAAATTTTGAAAAAAAATTTTGAAAAAAAATTTTGAAAAAAATTTTGAAAAAAAAATTTTGAAAAAAAATTTTGAAAAAAAATTTGGAAAAAAAATTTCGAAAAAAAATTTCGAAAAAAAATTTCGAAAAAAAATTTCGAAAAAAAATTTCGAAAAAAAATTTTGAAAAAAAATTTCGAAAAAAAATTTTGAAAAAAAATTTTGAAAAAAAATTTTGAAAAAAAATTTTGAAAAAAAATTTTGAAAAAAAATTTTGAAAAAAAATTTGAAAAAAAATTTTGAAAAAAAATTTTGAAAAAAAATTTCGAAAAAAAATTTCGAAAAAAAATTTCGAAAAAAAATTTCGAAAAAAAATTTCGAAAAAAAATTTCGAAAAACAAGTTCGAAAAAAAATTTCGAAAAAAAATTTCGAAAAAAAATTTCGAAAAAAAATTTCGAAAAAAAATTTTGAAAAAAAATTTTGAAAAAAAAAATTTGAAAAAAAATTTTGAAAAAAAATTTTGAAAAAAAATTTTGAAAAAAAAATTTGAAAAAAAATTTTGAAAAAAAAATTTGAAAAAAAATTTTGAAAAAAAATTTTGAAAAAAAATTTGAAAAAAAAATTTGAAAAAAAATTTTGAAAAAAAATTTTGAAAAAAAATTTTGAAAAAAAAATTTTAAAAAAAATTTTGAAAAAAATATTTTGAAAAAACATTTTGAAAAAAAATTTTGAAAAAAAAATTTTGAAAAAAAATTTTAAAAAACATTTTGAAAAAAAATTTTGAAAAAAAATTTTGAAAAAAAAATTTGAAAAAAAATTTTGAAAAAAAATTTTGAAAAAAAATTTTGAAAAAAAATTTTGAAAAAAAATTTTGAAAAAAAATTTTGAAAAAAAAAATTGAAAAAAAAATTTTGAAAAAAAATTTTGAAAAAAAATTTTGAAAAAAAATTTTGAAAAAAAATTTTGAAAAAAAATTTTGAAAAAAATATTTTGAAAAAAAATTTTGAAAAAAAATTTTTAAAAAAATTTTGAAAAAAAATTTTGAAAAACAATTTTGAAAAAAAATTAAAAAAAATTTTGAAAAAACATTTTGAAAAAAAATGTTGAAAAAAAATTTTGAAAAAAAATTTTGAAAAAAATTTTGAAAAAAAATTTTGAAAAAAAATTTTGAAAAAAAATTTTGGAAAAAAATGTTGAAAAAAAATTTTGAAAAAAAATTTAAAAAAAAATTTTGAAAAAAAATTTTGAAAAAAAATTTTAAAAAAAATTTTGAAAAAAAATTTTGAAAAAAAATGTTGAAAAAAAATTTTGAAAAAAAATTTTAAAAAAAATTTTGAAAAAAAATTTTGAAAAAAAATGTTGAAAAAAAATTTTGAAAAAAATTTTGAAAAAAAATTTTGAAAAAAAATTTTGAAAAAAAATTTTGGAAAAAAATGTTGAAAAAAAATTTTGAAAAAAAATTTTAAAAAAAATTTTGAAAAAAAATTTTGAAAAAAAATTTTAAAAAAAATTTTGAAAAAAAATTTTGAAAAAAAATGTTGAAAAAAAATTTTGAAAAAAGATTTTGAAAAAAATTTTTGAAAAAAAATTTTGAAAAAAAATTTTGAAAAAAAATTTTGAAAAAAAATGTTGAAAAAAAATTTTGAAGAAAAATTTGTAGAAAAATTTTGAAAAAAAATTTTGAAAAAAAATTTTGAAAAAAAATTTTGAAAAAAAAATTTGAAAAAAAAATTTGAAAAAAATTTTGAAAAAAAAATTTGAAAAATATTTTGAAAAAAAATTTTGAAAAAAAATTTGAAAAAAAATTTCGAAAAAAAATTTCGAAAAAAAATTTCGAAAAAAAATTTCGAAAAAAAATTTCGAAAAAAAATTTCGAAAAAAAATTTCGAAAAACAAGTTCGAAAAACAAGTTCGAAAAAAAATTTTGAAAAAAAATTTCGAAAAAAAAAAAGGAAAAAAAATTTCGAAAAAAAATTTTGAAATAAAAAATTTGAAAAAAAATTTTGAAAAAAAATTTTTAAAAAAAAATTTGAAAAAAAATTTTGAAAAAAAATTTTGAAAAAAAATTTGAAAAAAAATTTTGAAAAAAAATTTTGAAAAAAAATTTTGAAAAAAAATTTTAAAAAAAATTTTGAAAAAAAATTTATAAAAAAAATTTTGAAAAAAATTTTGAAAAAAAATTTTGAAAAAAAATTTTGAAAAAAAATTTTGAAAAAAAAAATTGAAAAAAAAAATTGAAAAAAAATTTTGAAAAAAAAAATTGAAAAAAAAAATTGAAAAAAAATTTTGAAAAAAAAATTTAAAAAAAAATTTGAAAAAAAATTTTGAAAAAAAATTTTGAAAAAAAATTTTGAAAAAAAATTTTGAAAAAAAATTTTGAAAAAAAATTTTGAAAAAAAACTTGAAAAAAAATTTTGAAAAAAAATTTTGAAAAAAAATTTTGAAAAAAAATTTTGAAAAAAAATTTTGAAAAAAAATTTTGAAAAAAAATTTTTAAAAAAATTTTGAAAAAAAATTTTGAAAAAAAATTTTGAAAAAAAATTTGAAAAAAAATTTTGAAAAAAAATTCTGAAAAAAAATTTTGAAAAAAATTTTATAAAAAAAATTTGAAAAAAAATTTTGAAAAAAAATTTTGAAAAAAAAATTTGAAAAAAAATTTTGAAAAAAAATTTTGAAAAAAAATGTTGAAAAAAAAATTTGAAAAAAAATTTTGAAAAAAAATTTTGAAAAAAAATTTTGAAAAAAAATTTTGAAAAAAAAATTTGAAAAAAAATTTTGAAAAAATATTTTGAAAAAACATTTTGAAAAAATATTTTGAAAAAAAAATTTTGAAAAAAAATTTTGAAAAAAAATTTTGAAAAAAAATTTTGAAAAAAAATTTTGAAAAAAAAATTTGAAAAAAAAATTTGAAAAAAAATTTTGAAAAAAATTTTTAAAAAAATTTTGAAAAAAAATTTTGAAAAAAAATTTTGAAAAAAAATTTTGAAAAAAAATTTTGAAAAAAAATTTTGAAAAAAAAATTTGAAAAAAAATTTTGAAAAAAAATTTTTAAAAAAATTTTGAAAAAAAATTTTGAAAAAAAATTTTGAAAAAAAATTTTGAAAAAAATTTAAAAAAAAATTTAAAAAAAAAATGTTGAAAAAAAATTTTAAAAAAAATTTTGAAAAAAAACAAAAAAAATTTTGAAAAAAAATTTTGAAAAAAAATTTTGAAAAAAAATTTTGAAAAAAAATTTTGAAAAAAAATTTTGAAAAAAAATTTTGAAAAAAAATTTTGAAAAAAAATTTCGAAAAAAAATTTCGAAAAAAAATTTCGAAAAAAAATTTTGAAAAAAAATTTCGAAAAAAAATTTTGAAAAAAAATTTTGAAAAAAAATTTTGAAAAAAAATTTTGAAAAAAAATTTTGAAAAAAAATTTCGAAAAAAAATTTTGAAAAAAAATTTTGAAAAAAAATTTTGAAAAAAAATTTTGAAAAAAATTTTGAAAAAAAAAATTTGAAAAAAAATTTTGAAAAAAAATTTTGAAAAAAAATTTTGAAAAAAAATTTCGAAAAAAAATTTCGAAAAAAAATTTCGAAAAAAAATTTCGAAAAAAAATTTTGAAAAAAAATTTCGAAAAAAAATTTTGAAAAAAAATTTTGAAAAAAAATTTTGAAAAAAAATTTTGAAAAAAATTTTGAAAAAAAATTTTGAAAAAAAATTTTGAAAAAAAATTTCGAAAAAAAATTTTGAAAAAAAAATTTGAAAAAAAATTTTGAAAAAAAATTTTGAAAAAAAATTTTGAAAAAAATTTTGAAAAAAAAATTTTGAAAAAAAATTTTGAAAAAAAATTTTGAAAAAAAATTTCGAAAAAAAATTTCGAAAAAAAATTTCGAAAAAAAATTTCGAAAAAAAATTTCGAAAAAAAATTTTGAAAAAAAAATTTCGAAAAAAAATTTTGAAAAAAAATTTTGAAAAAAAATTTTGAAAAAAAATTTTGAAAAAAAATTTTGAAAAAAAATTTTGAAAAAAAATTTTGAAAAAAAATTTTGAAAAAAAATTTTGAAAAAAAATTTTGAAAAAAAATTTGAAAAAAATTGTGAAAAAAAAATTTGAAAAAAAAATTTTGAAAAAAAATTTTGAAAAAAAATTTTTAAAAAAAATTTGAAAAAAATTTCGAAAAAAAAATTTGAAAAAAAATTTCGAAAAAAAATTTTGAAAAAAAATGTTGAAAAAAATTTTGAAAAAAAATTTTGAAAAAAAATGTTGAAAAAAAATTTTGAAAAAAAATGTTGAAAAAAAATTTTGAAAAAAAATTTTGAAAAAAAATTCCAAAAAAAAATTTGAAAAAAAATTTTGAAAAAAAATTTTGAAAAAAAATATTGAAAAAAAATTTGAAAAAAAATTTTGAAAAAAAATTTTGAAAAAAATATTTTGAAAAACATTTTGAAAAAAAATTTTGAAAAAAAATTTTGAAAAAAAAATTTTGAAAAAAAATTTTGAAAAAAAATTTTGAAAAAAATTTTGAAAAAAAATTTTGAAAAAAAATTTTGAAAAAAAATTTTGAAAAAAAAATTTGAAAAAAAATTTTGAAAAAAAATTTTGAAAAAAAATTTTGAAAAAAATTTTGAAAAAAATTTTGAAAAAAAATTTTGAAAAAAAATTTTGAAAAAAAATTTAAAAAAAAAATTTTGAAAAAAAATTTTGAAAAAAAATTTGAAAAAAAATTTTGAAAAAAAATTTTGAAAATAAATTTTGAAAATAAATTTCGAAAATAAATTTCGAAAAAAAATTTCGAAAAAAAATTTCGAAAAAAAATTTTGAAAAAAAATTTTGAAAAAAAATTTTAAAAAAAAATTTTGAAAAAAAATTTCGAAAAAAAATTTTTAAAAAAAATTTTGAAAAAAAATTTTGAAAAAAATTTTGAAAAAAAAATTTTGAAAAAAAATTTTGAAAAAAAATTTGGAAAAAAAAATTCGAAAAAAAATTTCGAAAAAAAATTTCGAAAAAAAATTTCGAAAAAAAATTTCGAAAAAAAATTTTGAAAAAAAATTTCGAAAAAAATTTTGAAAAAAAATTTTGAAAAAAAAATTTTGAAAAAAAATTTTGAAAAAAAATTTTGAAAAAAAATTTTGAAAAAAAATTTGAAAAAAAATTTTGAAAAAAAATTTTGAAAAAAAATTTTGAAAAAAAATTTTGAAAAAAAATTTTGAAAAAAAATTTGAAAAAAAATTTCGAAAAAAAATTTCGAAAAAAAAATTCGAAAAAAAATTTCGAAAAAAAATTTCGAAAAAAAATTTCGAAAAAAAATTTCGAAAAAAAATTTCGAAAAAAAATTTCGAAAAAAAATTTCAAAAAAAAATTTCGAAAAAAAATTTCGAAAAACAAGTTCGAAAAAAAATTTCGAAAAAAAATTTCGAAAAAAAATTTCGAAAAAAAATTTCGAAAAAAAATTTTGAAAAAAAAATTTTGAAAAAAAAAATTTGAAAAAAAATTTTGAAAAAAAATTTTGAAAAAAAATTTTGAAAAAAAAATTTGAAAAAAAATTTTGAAAAAAAAATTTGAAAAAAATTTTGAAAAAAAATTTTGAAAAAAAAATTTGAAAAAAAATTTTGAAAAAAAATTTTGAAAAAAAATTTTGAAAAAAGATTTTGAAAAAAAATTTTGAAAAAAAATTTTGAAAAAAAAATTTAAAAAAAAATTTTGAAAAAATATTTTGAAAAAACATTTTGAAAAAAAATTTTGAAAAAAAAATTTTGAAAAAAAATTTTATAAAACATTTTGAAAAAAAATTATGAAAAAAAATTTTGAAAAAAAAATTTGAAAAAAAATTTTGAAAAAAAATTTTGAAAAAAAGTTTTGAAAAAAAAATTTGAAAAAAAATTTTGAAAAAAAAATTTTTAAAAAAATTTTGAAAAAAAATTTTGAAAAAAAATTAGAAAAATTTTTGAAAAAAAATTTTGAAAAAAAAATTTGAAAAAAAATTTTGAAAAAAAATTTTGAAAAAAAATTTTGAAAAAAAAATTTGAAAAAAAATTTTGAAAAAAAATTTTTAAAAAAATTTTGAAAAAAAATTTTGAAAAACAATTTTGAAAAAAAATTAAAAAAAATTTTGAAAAAACATTTTGAAAAAAAATGTTGAAAAAAAATTTTGAAAAAAAATTTTAAAAAAAATTTTGAAAAAAAATGTTGAAAAAAAATTTTGAAAAAAATTTTGAAAAAAAAATTTGAAAAAAAATTTTGAAAAAAAATTTTGGAAAAAAATGTTGAAAAAAAATTTTGAAAAAAAATTTTAAAAAAAATTTTGAAAAAAAATTTTGAAAAAAAATTTTAAAAAAAATTTTGAAAAAAAATTTTGAAAAAAAATGTTGAAAAAAAATTTTGAAAAAAGATTTTGAAAAAAAATTTTGAAAAAAAATTTTGAAAAAAAATTTTGAAAAAAAATTTTGAAAAAAAATGTTGAAAAAAAATTTTGAAGAAAAATTTGTAGAAAAATTTTGAAAAAAAATTTTGAAAAAAAATTTTGAAAAAAAATTTTGAAAAAAAAATTTGAAAAAAAAATTTGAAAAAAATTTTGAAAAAAAAATTTGAAAAATATTTTGAAAAAAAATTTTGAAAAAAAATTTGAAAAAAAATTTCGAAAAAAAATTTCGAAAAAAAATTTCGAAAAAAAATTTCGAAAAAAAATTTCGAAAAAAAATTTCGAAAAAAAATTTCGAAAAACAAGTTCGAAAAACAAGTTCGAAAAAAAATTTTGAAAAAAAATTTCGAAAAAAAAAAGGAAAAAAAATTTCGAAAAAAAATTTTGAAAAAAAAAATTTGAAAAAAAATTTTGAAAAAAAAATTTTGAAAAAAAAATTTGAAAAAAAATTTTGAAAAAAAATTTTGAAAAAAAATTTGAAAAAAAATTTTGAAAAAAAATTTTGAAAAAAAATTTTGAAAAAAAATTTAAAAAAAAATTTTGAAAAAAAATTTATAAAAAAAATTTTGAAAAAAAATTTTGAAAAAAAATTTTGAAAAAAAAAATTGAAAAAAAAAATTGAAAAAAAATTTTGAAAAAAAAAATTGAAAAAAAAAATTGAAAAAAAATTTTGAAAAAAAATTTTGAAAAAAAAATTTAAAAAAAAAAATTTGAAAAAGTGGGGTTCCGTTTCTTTTTTACCTGGCGACGCATTATTAGAGGTGCGCGTTGTGCGCTCTCGTTTTTTTTATCCCTGGGACGCTGACCCCTCCTGTTGTTGACGGCTTTGACGCGAGCAGGTTCTCGAAAAACGCCGTTTGGCTAAAAAGGTCACCCTCTAGGCGCCGATGCCCTCTATATTGTCTTCCTGCTCTTTGGCCGCCCAAGGGACGCGAGGTGACCGCTACGTGCGCTCCTTTTGTTCTCGGTATTTTCTTTCGAACCGTGACATCCGACCAGGTGACCGGTTACAAAAAAATTTTGAAAAAAAAATTTTGAAAAAAAATTTTGAAAAAAAATTTTGAAAAAAAAATTTGAAAAAAAATTTTGAAAAAAAATTTTGGAAAAAAAAATTTGAAAAAAAATTTTGGAAAAAAAAATTTGAAAAAAAATTTGAAAAAAAATTTTGAAAAAAAATTTTGAAAAAAAATTTTGAACAAAAAATTTTGAAAAAAAAATTTGAAAAAAATTTTGAAAAAAATATTTTGAAAAAACATTTTGAAAAAAAATTTTGAAAAAAAAATTTTGAAAAAAAATTTTAAAAAAAATTTTGAAAAAAAATTTTGAAAAAAAATTTTGAAAAAAAAATTTGAAAAAAAATTTTGAAAAAAAATTTTGAAAAAAAAATTTGAAAAAAAATTTTGAAAAAAAATTTTTAAAAAAATTTTGAAAAAAAATTTTGAAAAAAAATTTTGAAAAAAAATTTTGAAAAAAATTTTATAAAAAAAATTTGAAAAAAAATTTTGAAAAAAATTTGAAAAAAAATTTAAAAAAAAAATGTTGAAAAAAAATTTTGAAAAAAAATTTTGAAAAAAAATTTTGAAAAAAATTTGAAAAAAAATTTAAAAAAAAAATGTTGAAAAAAAATTTTAAAAAAAATTTTGAAAAAAAACAAAAAAAATTTTGAAAAAAAATTTTGAAAAAAAATTGTGAAAAAAAAATTTGAAAAAAAATTTTGAAAAAAAATTTCGAAAAAAAATTTCGAAAAAAAAAATTTGAAAAAAAATTTCGAAAAAAAATTTCGAAAAAAAAATTTCGTAAAAAAATTTCTAAAAAAAATTTTCAAAAAAAATTTTGAAAAAAAATTTTGAAAAAAAATTTTGAAAAAAAAAATTTGAAAAAAAATTTTGAAAAAAAATTTTGAAAAAAAATTTTGAAAAAAAATTTTGAAAAAAAAATTTTGAAAAAAAAATTTGAAAAAAAATTTTGAAAAAAAATTTTGGAAAAAAAAATTTGAAAAAAAATTTTGGAAAAAAAAATTTGAAAAAAAATTTTGAAAAAAAATTTTGAAAAAAAATTTTGAAAAAAAATTTTGAAAAAAAAATTTGAAAAAAAATTTTGAAAAAAATATTTTGAAAAAACATTTTGAAAAAAAAATTTGAAAAAAAAATTTTGAAAAAAAATTTTAAAAAAAATTTTGAAAAAAAATTTTGAAAAAAAATTTTGAAAAAAAATTTGAAAAAAAATTTTGAAAAAAAATTTTGAAAAAAAATTTTGAAAAAAAATTTTGAAAAAAAATTTTGAAAAAAAATTTTGAAAAAAAATTTTGAAAAAAAAATTTGAAAAAAAATTTTGAAAAAAAATTTTTAAAAAAATTTTGAAAAAAAATTTTGAAAAAGAATTTTGAAAAAAAATTTTGAAAAAAAATTTTGAAAAAAAATTTTGAAAAAAAAATTTGAAAAAAAATTTTGAAAAAAAAATTTTTAAAAAAATTTTGAAAAAAAATTTTGAAAAAAAATTTTGAAAAAAATTTTATAAAAAAAATTTGAAAAAAAATTTTGAAAAAAAATTTTGAAAAAAAATTTTGAAAAAAAATTCTGAAAAAAAATTTTTTAAAAAAATTTTGAAAAAAAATTTTGAAAAAAAATTTTGAAAAAAATTTGAAAAAAAATTTAAAAAAAAAATGTTGAAAAAAAATTTTAAAAAAAATTTTGAAAAAAAACTGAAAAAAAATTTTGAAAAAAAAATTTGAAAAAAAATTTTGAAAAAAAAATTTGAAAAAAAATTTTGAAAAAAAATTTTGAAAAAAAAATTTGAAAAAAAATTTTGAAAAAAAATTTTGAAAAAAAAATTTGAAAAAAAATTTTGAAAAAAAATTTTGAAAAAAAAATTTAAAAAAAAATTTTGAAAAAAATATTTTGAAAAAACATTTTGAAAAACAATTTTGAAAAAAAAATTTTGAAAAAAAATTTTAAAAAACATTTTGAAAAAAAATTTTGAAAAAAAATTTTGAAAAAAAAATTTGAAAAAAAATTTTGAAAAAAAATTTTGAAAAAAAATTTTGAAAAAAAATTTTGAAAAAAAATTTTGAAAAAAAAAATTGAAAAAAAAATTTTGAAAAAAAATTTTGAAAAAAAATTTTGAAAAAAAATTTTGAAAAAAAATTTTGAAAAAAAATTTTGAAAAAAAATTTTGAAAAAAATATTTTGAAAAAAAATTTTGAAAAAAAATTTTTAAAAAAATTTTGAAAAAAAATTTTGAAAAACAATTTTGAAAAAAAATTAAAAAAAATTTTGAAAAAACATTTTGAAAAAAAATGTTGAAAAAAAATTTTGAAAAAAAATTTTGAAAAAAATTTTGAAAAAAAATTTTGAAAAAAAATTTTGAAAAAAAATTTTGGAAAAAAATGTTGAAAAAAAATTTTGAAAAAAAATTTAAAAAAAAATTTTGAAAAAAAATTTTGAAAAAAAATTTTTAAAAAAATTTTGAAAAAAAATTTTGAAAAAAAATGTTGAAAAAAAATTTTGAAAAAAAATTTTAAAAAAAATTTTGAAAAAAAATTTTAAAAAAAATGTTGAAAAAAAATTTTGAAAAAAATTTTGAAAAAAAATTTTGAAAAAAAATTTTGAAAAAAAATTTTGGAAAAAAATGTTGAAAAAAAATTTTGAAAAAAAATTTAAAAAAAAATTTTGAAAAAAAATTTTGAAAAAAAATTTTAAAAAAAATTTTGAAAAAAAATTTTGAAAAAAAATGTTGAAAAAAAATTTTGAAAAAAGATTTTGAAAAAAATTTTTGAAAAAAAATTTTGAAAAAAAATTTTGAAAAAAAATTTTGAAAAAAAATGTTGAAAAAAAATTTTGAAGAAAAATTTGTAGAAAAATTTTGAAAAAAAATTTTGAAAAAAAATTTTGAAAAAAAATTTTGAAAAAAAAATTTGAAAAAAAAATTTGAAAAAAATTTTGAAAAAAAAATTTGAAAAATATTTTGAAAAAAAATTTTGAAAAAAAATTTGAAAAAAAATTTCGAAAAAAAATTTCGAAAAAAAATTTCGAAAAAAAATTTCGAAAAAAAATTTCGAAAAAAAATTTCGAAAAAAAATTTCGAAAAACAAGTTCGAAAAACAAGTTCGAAAAAAAATTTTGAAAAAAAATTTCGAAAAAAAAAAAGGAAAAAAAATTTCGAAAAAAAATTTTGAAAAAAAAAATTTGAAAAAAAATTTTGAAAAAAAATTTTGAAAAAAAAATTTGAAAAAAAATTTTGAAAAAAAATTTTGAAAAAAAATTTGAAAAAAAATTTTGTAAAAAAATTTTGAAAAAAAATTTTGAAAAAAAATTTTAAAAAAAATTTTGAAAAAAAATTTATAAAAAAAATTTTGAAAAAAAATTTTGAAAAAAAATTTTGAAAAAAAATTTTGAAAAAAAAAATTGAAAAAAAAAATTGAAAAAAAATTTTGAAAAAAAATTTTGAAAAAAAATTTTAAAAAAAATTTTGAAAAAAAATTTGAAAAAAAATTTTGAAAAAAAATTTTGAAAAAAAATTTTGAAAAAAAATTTTAAAAAAAATTTTGAAAAAAAATTTATAAAAAAAATTTTGAAAAAAAATTTTGAAAAAAAATTTTGAAAAAAAATTTTGAAAAAAAAAATTGAAAAAAAAAATTGAAAAAAAATTTTGAAAAAAAAAATTGAAAAAAAAAATTGAAAAAAACTTTTGAAAAAATATTTTGAAAAAACATTTTGAAAAAAAATTTGAAAAAAAATTTATAAAAAAAATTTTGAAAAAAAATTTTGAAAAAAAATTTTGAAAAAAAATTTTGAAAAAAAATTTTGAAAAAAAATTTTGAAAAAAAATTTTGAAAAAAAATTTTGAAAAAAAATTTTGAAAAAAATTTTGAAAAAAAAATTTTGAAAAAAAATTTTGAAAAAAAATTTTGAAAAAAAATTTTGAAAAAAAATTTCGAAAAAAAATTTCGAAAAAAAATTTCGAAAAAAAATTTCGAAAAAAAATTTTGAAAAAAAATTTTGAAAAAAAATTTTGAAAAAAAATTTTGAAAAAAAATTTCGAAAAAAAATTTCGAAAAAAAATTTCGAAAAAAAATTTCGAAAAAAAATTTTGAAAAAAAATTTTGAAAAAAAAATTTGAAAAAAAATTTTGAAAAAAAATTTCGAAAAAAAATTTTGAAAAAAAATTTTGAAAAAAAATTTTGAAAAAAATTTTGAAAAAAAAATTTTGAAAAAAAATTTTGAAAAAAAATTTGGAAAAAAAATATCGAAAAAAAATTTCGAAAAAAAATTCCAAAAAAAAATTTCGAAAAAAAATTTCGAAAAAAAATTTTGAAAAAAAATTTCGAAAAAAAATTTTGAAAAAAATTTTGAAAAAAAATTTTGAAAAAAAATTTTGAAAAAAAATTTTGAAAAAAAATTTGAAAAAAAATTTTGAAAAAAAATTTTGAAAAAAAATTTTGAAAAAAAATTTTGAAAAAAAAATTTGAAAAAAAATTTGAAAAAAAATTTCGAAAAAAAATTTCGAAAAAAAATTTCGAAAAAAAATTTCGAAAAAAAATTTCGAAAAAAAATTTCGAAAAAAAATTTCGAAAAAAAATTTCGAAAAAAAATTTCGAAAAAAAATTTCGAAAAACAAGTTCGAAAAAAAATTTCGAAAAAAAATTTCGAAAAAAAATTTCGAAAAACAAGTTCGAAAAAAAATTTCGAAAAAAAATTTCGAAAAAAAATTTCGAAAAAAAATTTCGAAAAAAAATTTTGAAAAAAAATTTTGAAAAAAAAAATTTGAAAAAAAATTTTGAAAAAAAATTTTGAAAAAAAATTTTGAAAAAAAAATTTGAAAAAAAATTTTGAAAAAAAAATTTGAAAAAAAATTTTGAAAAAAAATTTTGAAAAAAAAATTTGAAAAAAAATTTTGAAAAAAAATTTTGAAAAAAAATTTTGAAAAAAAATTTCGAAAAAAAATTTTGAAAAAAAATTTTGAAAAAAAATTTTGAAAAAAAATTTTGAAAAAAAATTTTGAAAAAAATTTTGAAAAAAAAATTTTGAAAAAAAATTTTGAAAAAAAATTTTGAAAAAAAATTTTGAAAAAAATTTCGAAAAAAAAATTTGAAAAAAAATTTCGAAAAAAAATTTTGAAAAAAAATGTTGAAAAAAATTTTGAAAAAAAATTTTGAAAAAAAATTTTGAAAAAAAATTTTGAAAAAAAATGTTAAAAAAAATTTTGAAAAAAAAATTTGAAAAAAAATTTTGAAAAAAAATTTCGAAAAAAAATTTCGAAAAAAAATTTCGAAAAACAAGTTCGAAAAAAAATTTCGAAAAAAAATTTCGAAAAAAAATTTCGAAAAACAAGTTCGAAAAAAAATTTCGAAAAAAAATTTCGAAAAAAAATTTCGAAAAAAAATTTCGAAAAAAAATTTTGAAAAAAAATTTTGAAAAAAAAAATTTGAAAAAAAATTTTGAAAAAAAATTTTGAAAAAAAATTTTGAAAAAAAATTTTGAAAAAAAAATTTGAAAAAAAATTTTGAAAAAAAAATTTGAAAAAAAATTTTGAAAAAAAATTTTGAAAAAAAAATTTGAAAAAAAATTTTGAAAAAAAATTTTGAAAAAAAATTTTGAAAAAAAATTTCGAAAAAAAATTTTGAAAAAAAATTTTGAAAAAAAATTTTGAAAAAAAATTTTGAAAAAAAATTTTGAAAAAAATTTTGAAAAAAAAATTTTGAAAAAAAATTTTGAAAAAAAATTTTGAAAAAAAATTTTGAAAAAAATTTCGAAAAAAAAATTTGAAAAAAAATTTCGAAAAAAAATTTTGAAAAAAAATGTTGAAAAAAATTTTGAAAAAAAATTTTGAAAAAAAATTTTGAAAAAAAATTCCAAAAAAAAATTTTGAAAAAAAATTTTGAAAAAACATTTTGAAAAAAAATATTGAAAAAAAATTTGAAAAAAAATTTTGAAAAAAAATTTTGAAAAAAATATTTTGAAAAACATTTTGAAAAAAAATTTTGAAAAAAAATTTTGAAAAAAAAATTTTGAAAAAAAATTTTGAAAAAAAAATTTTGAAAAAAAATTTTGAAAAAAAATTTTGAAAAAAATTTTGAAAAAAAATTTTGAAAAAAAATTTTGAAAAAAAATTTTGAAAAAAAAATTTGAAAAAAAATTTTGAAAAAAAATTTTGAAAAAAAATTTTGAAAAAAAATTTTGAAAAAAAATTTTGAAAAAAAATTTAAAAAAAAAATTTTGAAAAAAAATTTTGAAAAAAAATTTGAAAAAAAAATTTGAAAAAAAATTTTGAAAATAAATTTTGAAAATAAATTTCGAAAAAAAATTTCGAAAAAAAATTTCGAAAAAAAATTTCGAAAAAAAATTTCGAAAAAAAATTTCGAAAAAAAATTTCGAAAAAAAATTTTGAAAAAAAATTTTGAAAAAAAATTTTGAAAAAAAAATTTGAAAAAAAATTTTGAAAAAAAATTTTGAAAAAAAATTTTGAAAAAAAATTTTGAAAAAAATTTTGAAAAAAAAATTTTGAAAAAAAATTTTGAAAAAAAATTTCGAAAAAAAATTTTGAAAAAAAATTTCGAAAAAAAATTTCGAAAAAAAATTTCGAAAAAAAATTTCGAAAAAAAATTTTGAAAAAAAATTTCGAAAAAAAATTTTGAAAAAAAATTTTGAAAAAAAATTTTGAAAAAAAATTTTGAAAAAAAATTTTGAAAAAAAATTTAGAAAAAAAATTTGAAAAAAAATTTTGAAAAAAAATTTTGAAAAAAAATTTTGAAAAAAAAAAATTTTGAAAAAAAATTTTGAAAAAAAATTTGAAAAAAAATTTCGAAAAAAAATTTCGAAAAAAAATTTCGAAAAAAAATTTCGAAAAAAAATTTCGAAAAAAAATTTCGAAAAAAAATTTCGAAAAAAAATTTCGAAAAAAAATTTCGAAAAAAAATTTCGAAAAAAAATTTCGAAAAAAAATTTCGAAAAACAAGTTCGAAAAAAAATTTCGAAAAAAAATTTCGAAAAAAAATTTCGAAAAAAAATTTCGAAAAAAAATTTTGAAAAAAAATTTTGAAAAAAAAAATTTGAAAAAAAATTTTGAAAAAAAATTTTGAAAAAAAATTTTGAAAAAAAAATTTGAAAAAAAATTTTGAAAAAAAAATTTGAAAAAAAATTTTGAAAAAAAATTTTGAAAAAAAAATTTGAAAAAAAATTTTGAAAAAAAATTTTGAAAAAAAATTTTGAAAAAAAATTTTGAAAAAAAATTTTGAAAAAAAAATTTAAAAAAAAATTTTGAAAAAAATATTTTGAAAAAACATTTTGAAAAACAATTTTGAAAAAAAAATTTTGAAAAAAAATTTTAAAAAACATTTTGAAAAAAAATTTTGAAAAAAAATTTTGAAAAAAAAATTTGAAAAAAAATTTTGAAAAAAAATTTTGAAAAAAAATTTTGAAAAAAAATTTTGAAAAAAAATTTTGAAAAAAAAAATTGAAAAAAAAATTTTGAAAAAAAATTTTGAAAAAAAATTTTGAAAAAAAATTTTGAAAAAAAATTTTGAAAAAAAATTTTGAAAAAAAATTTTGAAAAAAAATTTTGAAAAAAATATTTTGAAAAAAAATTTTGAAAAAAAATTTTTAAAAAAATTTTGAAAAAAAATTTTGAAAAACAATTTTGAAAAAAAATTAAAAAAAATTTTGAAAAAACATTTTGAAAAAAAATGTTGAAAAAAAATTTTGAAAAAAAATTTTGAAAAAAATTTTGAAAAAAAATTTTGAAAAAAAATTTTGAAAAAAAATTTTGGAAAAAAATGTTGAAAAAAAATTTTGAAAAAAAATTTAAAAAAAAATTTTGAAAAAAAATTTTGAAAAAAAATTTTAAAAAAATTTTGAAAAAAAATTTTGAAAAAAAATGTTGAAAAAAAATTTTGAAAAAAAATTTTAAAAAAAATTTTGAAAAAAAATTTTAAAAAAAATGTTGAAAAAAAATTTTGAAAAAAATTTTGAAAAAAAATTTTGAAAAAAAATTTTGAAAAAAAATTTTGGAAAAAAATGTTGAAAAAAAATTTTGAAAAAAAATTTTAAAAAAAATTTTGAAAAAAAATTTTGAAAAAAAATTTTAAAAAAAATTTTGAAAAAAAATTTTGAAAAAAAATGTTGAAAAAAAATTTTGAAAAAAGATTTTGAAAAAAATTTTTGAAAAAAAATTTTGAAAAAAAATTTTGAAAAAAAATTTTGAAAAAAAATGTTGAAAAAAAATTTTGAAGAAAAATTTGTAGAAAAATTTTGAAAAAAAATTTTGAAAAAAAATTTTGAAAAAAAATTTTGAAAAAAAAATTTGAAAAAAAAATTTGAAAAAAATTTTGAAAAAAAAATTTGAAAAATATTTTGAAAAAAAATTTTGAAAAAAAATTTGAAAAAAAATTTCGAAAAAAAATTTCGAAAAAAAATTTCGAAAAAAAATTTCGAAAAAAAATTTCGAAAAAAAATTTCGAAAAAAAATTTCGAAAAACAAGTTCGAAAAACAAGTTCGAAAAAAAATTTTGAAAAAAAATTTCGAAAAAAAAAAAGGAAAAAAAATTTCGAAAAAAAATTTTGAAAAAAAAAATTTGAAAAAAAATTTTGAAAAAAAATTTTGAAAAAAAAATTTGAAAAAAAATTTTGAAAAAAAATTTTGAAAAAAAGTTTGAAAAAAAATTTTGTAAAAAAATTTTGAAAAAAAATTTTGAAAAAAAATTTTGAAAAAAAATTTTGAAAAAAAATTTTGAAAAAAAATTTTGAAAAAAAATTTGGAAAAAAAATATCGAAAAAAAATTTCGAAAAAAAATTCCAAAAAAAAATTTCGAAAAAAAATTTCGAAAAAAAATTTTGAAAAAAAATTTCGAAAAAAAATTTTGAAAAAAATTTTGAAAAAAAATTTTGAAAAAAAATTTTGAAAAAAAATTTTGAAAAAAAATTTGAAAAAAAATTTTGAAAAAAAATTTTGAAAAAAAATTTTGAAAAAAAATTTTGAAAAAAAAATTTGAAAAAAAATTTGAAAAAAAATTTCGAAAAAAAATTTCGAAAAAAAATTTCGAAAAAAAATTTCGAAAAAAAATTTCGAAAAAAAATTTCGAAAAAAAATTTCGAAAAAAAATTTCGAAAAAAAATTTCGAAAAAAAATTTCGAAAAAAAATTTCGAAAAACAAGTTCGAAAAAAAATTTCGAAAAAAAATTTCGAAAAAAAATTTCGAAAAACAAGTTCGAAAAAAAATTTCGAAAAAAAATTTCGAAAAAAAATTTCGAAAAAAAATTTCGAAAAAAAATTTTGAAAAAAAATTTTGAAAAAAAAAATTTGAAAAAAAATTTTGAAAAAAAATTTTGAAAAAAAATTTTGAAAAAAAATTTTGAAAAAAAAATTTGAAAAAAAATTTTGAAAAAAAAATTTGAAAAAAAATTTTGAAAAAAAATTTTGAAAAAAAAATTTGAAAAAAAATTTTGAAAAAAAATTTTGAAAAAAAATATTGAAAAAAAATTTCGAAAAAAAATTTTGAAAAAAAATTTTGAAAAAAAATTTTGAAAAAAAATTTTGAAAAAAAATTTCGAAAAAAAATTTTGAAAAAAAATTTCGAAAAAAAATTTCGAAAAAAAATTTCGAAAAAAAATTTCGAAAAAAAATTTTGAAAAAAAATTTCGAAAAAAAATTTTGAAAAAAAATTTTGAAAAAAAATTTTGAAAAAAAATTTTGAAAAAAAATTTTGAAAAAAAATTTAGAAAAAAAATTTGAAAAAAAATTTTGAAAAAAAATTTTGAAAAAAAATTTTGAAAAAAAAAAATTTTGAAAAAAAATTTTGAAAAAAAATTTGAAAAAAAATTTCGAAAAAAAATTTCGAAAAAAAATTTCGAAAAAAAATTTCGAAAAAAAATTTCGAAAAAAAATTTCGAAAAAAAATTTCGAAAAAAAATTTCGAAAAAAAATTTCGAAAAAAAATTTCGAAAAAAAATTTCGAAAAAAAATTTCGAAAAACAAGTTCGAAAAAAAATTTCGAAAAAAAATTTCGAAAAAAAATTTCGAAAAAAAATTTCGAAAAAAAATTTTGAAAAAAAATTTTGAAAAAAAAAATTTGAAAAAAAATTTTGAAAAAAAATTTTGAAAAAAAATTTTGAAAAAAAAATTTGAAAAAAAATTTTGAAAAAAAAATTTGAAAAAAAATTTTGAAAAAAAATTTTGAAAAAAAAATTTGAAAAAAAATTTTGAAAAAAAATTTTGAAAAAAAATTTTGAAAAAAAATTTTGAAAAAAAATTTTGAAAAAAAAATTTAAAAAAAAATTTTGAAAAAAATATTTTGAAAAAACATTTTGAAAAACAATTTTGAAAAAAAAATTTTGAAAAAAAATTTTAAAAAACATTTTGAAAAAAAATTTTGAAAAAAAATTTTGAAAAAAAAATTTGAAAAAAAATTTTGAAAAAAAATTTTGAAAAAAAATTTTGAAAAAAAATTTTGAAAAAAAATTTTGAAAAAAAAAATTGAAAAAAAAATTTTGAAAAAAAATTTTGAAAAAAAATTTTGAAAAAAAATTTTGAAAAAAAATTTTGAAAAAAAATTTTGAAAAAAAATTTTGAAAAAAAATTTTGAAAAAAATATTTTGAAAAAAAATTTTGAAAAAAAATTTTTAAAAAAATTTTGAAAAAAAATTTTGAAAAACAATTTTGAAAAAAAATTAAAAAAAATTTTGAAAAAACATTTTGAAAAAAAATGTTGAAAAAAAATTTTGAAAAAAAATTTTGAAAAAAATTTTGAAAAAAAATTTTGAAAAAAAATTTTGAAAAAAAATTTTGGAAAAAAATGTTGAAAAAAAATTTTGAAAAAAAATTTAAAAAAAAATTTTGAAAAAAAATTTTGAAAAAAAATTTTTAAAAAAATTTTGAAAAAAAATTTTGAAAAAAAATGTTGAAAAAAAATTTTGAAAAAAAATTTTAAAAAAAATTTTGAAAAAAAATTTAAAAAAAAATGTTGAAAAAAAATTTTGAAAAAAATTTTGAAAAAAAATTTTGAAAAAAAATTTTGAAAAAAAATTTTGGAAAAAAATGTTGAAAAAAAATTTTGAAAAAAAATTTTAAAAAAAATTTTGAAAAAAAATTTTGAAAAAAAATTTTAAAAAAAATTTTGAAAAAAAATTTTGAAAAAAAATGTTGAAAAAAAATTTTGAAAAAAGATTTTGAAAAAAATTTTTGAAAAAAAATTTTGAAAAAAAATTTTGAAAAAAAATTTTGAAAAAAAATGTTGAAAAAAAATTTTGAAGAAAAATTTGTAGAAAAATTTTGAAAAAAAATTTTGAAAAAAAATTTTGAAAAAAAATTTTGAAAAAAAAATTTGAAAAAAAAATTTGAAAAAAATTTTGAAAAAAAAATTTGAAAAATATTTTGAAAAAAAATTTTGAAAAAAAATTTGAAAAAAAATTTCGAAAAAAAATTTCGAAAAAAAATTTCGAAAAAAAATTTCGAAAAAAAATTTCGAAAAAAAATTTCGAAAAAAAATTTCGAAAAACAAGTTCGAAAAACAAGTTCGAAAAAAAATTTTGAAAAAAAATTTCGAAAAAAAAAAAGGAAAAAAAATTTCGAAAAAAAATTTTGAAAAAAAAAATTTGAAAAAAAATTTTGAAAAAAAATTTTGAAAAAAAAATTTGAAAAAAAATTTTGAAAAAAAATTTTGAAAAAAAGTTTGAAAAAAAATTTTGTAAAAAAATTTTGAAAAAAAATTTTGAAAAAAAATTTTGAAAAAAAATTTTGAAAAAAAATTTTGAAAAAAAATTTTGAAAAAAAATTTGGAAAAAAAATATCGAAAAAAAATTTCGAAAAAAAATTCCAAAAAAAAATTTCGAAAAAAAATTTCGAAAAAAAATTTTGAAAAAAAATTTCGAAAAAAAATTTTGAAAAAAATTTTGAAAAAAAATTTTGAAAAAAAATTTTGAAAAAAAATTTTGAAAAAAAATTTGAAAAAAAATTTTGAAAAAAAATTTTGAAAAAAAATTTTGAAAAAAAATTTTGAAAAAAAAATTTGAAAAAAAATTTGAAAAAAAATTTCGAAAAAAAATTTCGAAAAAAAATTTCGAAAAAAAATTTCGAAAAAAAATTTCGAAAAAAAATTTCGAAAAAAAATTTCGAAAAAAAATTTCGAAAAAAAATTTCGAAAAAAAATTTCGAAAAAAAATTTCGAAAAACAAGTTCGAAAAAAAATTTCGAAAAAAAATTTCGAAAAAAAATTTCGAAAAACAAGTTCGAAAAAAAATTTCGAAAAAAAATTTCGAAAAAAAATTTCGAAAAAAAATTTCGAAAAAAAATTTTGAAAAAAAATTTTGAAAAAAAAAATTTGAAAAAAAATTTTGAAAAAAAATTTTGAAAAAAAATTTTGAAAAAAAATTTTGAAAAAAAAATTTGAAAAAAAATTTTGAAAAAAAAATTTGAAAAAAAATTTTGAAAAAAAATTTTGAAAAAAAAATTTGAAAAAAAATTTTGAAAAAAAATTTTGAAAAAAAATATTGAAAAAAAATTTCGAAAAAAAATTTTGAAAAAAAATTTTGAAAAAAAATTTTGAAAAAAAATTTTGAAAAAAAATTTTGAAAAAAATTTTGAAAAAAAAATTTTGAAAAAAAATTTTGAAAAAAAATTTTGAAAAAAAATTTTGAAAAAAATTTCGAAAAAAAAATTTGAAAAAAAATTTCGAAAAAAAATTTTGAAAAAAAATGTTGAAAAAAATTTTGAAAAAAAATTTTGAAAAAAAATTTTGAAAAAAAATTTTGAAAAAAAATGTTAAAAAAAATTTTGAAAAAAAAATTTGAAAAAAAATTTTGAAAAAAAATTTCGAAAAAAAATTTCGAAAAAAAATTTCGAAAAACAAGTTCGAAAAAAAATTTCGAAAAAAAATTTCGAAAAAAAATTTCGAAAAACAAGTTCGAAAAAAAATTTCGAAAAAAAATTTCGAAAAAAAATTTCGAAAAAAAATTTCGAAAAAAAATTTTGAAAAAAAATTTTGAAAAAAAAAATTTGAAAAAAAATTTTGAAAAAAAATTTTGAAAAAAAATTTTGAAAAAAAATTTTGAAAAAAAAATTTGAAAAAAAATTTTGAAAAAAAAATTTGAAAAAAAATTTTGAAAAAAAATTTTGAAAAAAAAATTTGAAAAAAAATTTTGAAAAAAAATTTTGAAAAAAAATTTTGAAAAAAAATTTCGAAAAAAAATTTTGAAAAAAAATTTTGAAAAAAAATTTTGAAAAAAAATTTTGAAAAAAATTTTGAAAAAAAAATTTTGAAAAAAAATTTTGAAAAAAAATTTTGAAAAAAAATTTTGAAAAAAATTTCGAAAAAAAAATTTGAAAAAAAATGTTGAAAAAAATTTTGAAAAAAAATTTTGAAAAAAAATTTTGAAAAAAAATTCCAAAAAAAAATTTTGAAAAAAAATTTTGAAAAAACATTTTGAAAAAAAATATTGAAAAAAAATTTGAAAAAAAATTTTGAAAAAAAATTTTGAAAAAAATATTTTGAAAAACATTTTTAAAAAAAATTTTGAAAAAAAATTTTGAAAAAAAAATTTTGAAAAAAAATTTTGAAAAAAAAATTTTGAAAAAAAATTTTGAAAAAAAATTTTGAAAAAAATTTTGAAAAAAAATTTTGAAAAAAAATTTTGAAAAAAAATTTTGAAAAAAAAATTTGAAAAAAAATTTTGAAAAAAAATTTTGAAAAAAAATTTTGAAAAAAAATTTTGAAAAAAAATTTTGAAAAAAAAATTTAAAAAAAAAATTTTGAAAAAAAATTTTGAAAAAAAATTTTGAAAAAAAATTTGAAAAAAAAATTTGAAAAAAAATTTTGAAAATAAATTTTGAAAATAAATTTCGAAAAAAAATTTCGAAAAAAAATTTCGAAAAAAAATTTCGAAAAAAAATTTCGAAAAAAAATTTCGAAAAAAAATTTCGAAAAAAAATTTTGAAAAAAATTTTGAAAAAAAAATTTTGAAAAAAAATTTTGAAAAAAAATTTCGAAAAAAAATTTTGAAAAAAAATTTCGAAAAAAAATTTCGAAAAAAAATTTCGAAAAAAAATTTCGAAAAAAAATTTTGAAAAAAAATTTCGAAAAAAAATTTTGAAAAAAAATTTTGAAAAAAAATTTTGAAAAAAAATTTTGAAAAAAAATTTTGAAAAAAAATTTAGAAAAAAAATTTGAAAAAAAATTTTGAAAAAAAATTTTGAAAAAAAATTTTGAAAAAAAAAAATTTTGAAAAAAAATTTTGAAAAAAAATTTGAAAAAAAATTTCGAAAAAAAATTTCGAAAAAAAATTTCGAAAAAAAATTTCGAAAAAAAATTTCGAAAAAAAATTTCGAAAAAAAATTTCGAAAAAAAATTTCGAAAAAAAATTTCGAAAAAAAATTTCGAAAAAAAATTTCGAAAAAAAATTTCGAAAAACAAGTTCGAAAAAAAATTTCGAAAAAAAATTTCGAAAAAAAATTTCGAAAAAAAATTTCGAAAAAAAATTTTGAAAAAAAATTTTGAAAAAAAAAATTTGAAAAAAAATTTTGAAAAAAAATTTTGAAAAAAAATTTTGAAAAAAAAATTTGAAAAAAAATTTTGAAAAAAAAATTTGAAAAAAAATTTTGAAAAAAAATTTTGAAAAAAAAATTTGAAAAAAATTTTGAAAAAAAATTTTGAAAAAAAATTTTGAAAAAAAATTTTGAAAAAAAATTTTGAAAAAAAATTTTGAAAAAAAAATTTAAAAAAAAATTTTGAAAAAAATATTTTGAAAAAACATTTTGAAAAACAATTTTGAAAAAAAAATTTTGAAAAAAAATTTTAAAAAACATTTTGAAAAAAAATTTTGAAAAAAAATTTTGAAAAAAAAATTTGAAAAAAAATTTTGAAAAAAAATTTTGAAAAAAAATTTTGAAAAAAAATTTTGAAAAAAAATTTTGAAAAAAAAAATTGAAAAAAAAATTTTGAAAAAAAATTTTGAAAAAAAATTTTGAAAAAAAATTTTGAAAAAAAATTTTGAAAAAAAATTTTGAAAAAAAATTTTGAAAAAAAATTTTGAAAAAAATATTTTGAAAAAAAATTTTGAAAAAAAATTTTTAAAAAAATTTTGAAAAAAAATTTTGAAAAACAATTTTGAAAAAAAATTAAAAAAAATTTTGAAAAAACATTTTGAAAAAAAATGTTGAAAAAAAATTTTGAAAAAAAATTTTGAAAAAAATTTTGAAAAAAAATTTTGAAAAAAAATTTTGAAAAAAAATTTTGGAAAAAAATGTTGAAAAAAAATTTTGAAAAAAAATTTAAAAAAAAATTTTGAAAAAAAATTTTGAAAAAAAATTTTTAAAAAAATTTTGAAAAAAAATTTTAAAAAAAAATGTTGAAAAAAAATTTTGAAAAAAAATTTTAAAAAAAATTTTGAAAAAAAATTTTAAAAAAAATGTTGAAAAAAAATTTTGAAAAAAATTTTGAAAAAAAATTTTGAAAAAAAATTTTGAAAAAAAATTTTGGAAAAAAATGTTGAAAAAAAATTTTGAAAAAAAATTTTAAAAAAAATTTTGAAAAAAAATTTTGAAAAAAAATTTTAAAAAAAATTTTGAAAAAAAATTTTGAAAAAAAATGTTGAAAAAAAATTTTGAAAAAAGATTTTGAAAAAAATTTTTGAAAAAAAATTTTGAAAAAAAATTTTGAAAAAAAATTTTGAAAAAAATGTTGAAAAAAAATTTTGAAGAAAAATTTGTAGAAAAATTTTGAAAAAAAATTTTGAAAAAAAATTTTGAAAAAAAATTTTGAAAAAAAAATTTGAAAAAAAAATTTGAAAAAAATTTTGAAAAAAAAATTTGAAAAATATTTTGAAAAAAAATTTTGAAAAAAAATTTGAAAAAAAATTTCGAAAAAAAATTTCGAAAAAAAATTTCGAAAAAAAATTTCGAAAAAAAATTTCGAAAAAAAATTTCGAAAAAAAATTTCGAAAAACAAGTTCGAAAAACAAGTTCGAAAAAAAATTTTGAAAAAAAATTTCGAAAAAAAAAAGGAAAAAAAATTTCGAAAAAAAATTTTGAAAAAAAAAATTTGAAAAAAAATTTTGAAAAAAAATTTTGAAAAAAAAATTTGAAAAAAAATTTTGAAAAAAAATTTTGAAAAAAAATTTGAAAAAAAATTTTGTAAAAAAATTTTGAAAAAAAATTTTGAAAAAAAATTTTAAAAAAAATTTTGAAAAAAAATTTATAAAAAAAATTTTGAAAAAAAATTTTGAAAAAAAATTTTGAAAAAAAATTTTGAAAAAAAAAATTGAAAAAAAAAATTGAAAAAAAATTTTGAAAAAAAATTTTGAAAAAAAATTTTAAAAAAAATTTTGAAAAAAAATTTGAAAAAAAATTTTGAAAAAAAATTTTGAAAAAAAATTTTGAAAAAAAATTTTTAAAAAAATTTTGAAAAAAAATTTATAAAAAAAATTTTGAAAAAAAATTTTGAAAAAAAATTTTGAAAAAAAAAATTGAAAAAAAAAATTGAAAAAAAATTTTGAAAAAAAAAATTGAAAAAAAAAATTGAAAAAAACTTTTGAAAAAATATTTTGAAAAAACATTTTGAAAAAAAATTTGAAAAAAAATTTTGAAAAAAAATTTTGAAAAAAAATTTTGAAAAAAAATTTTAAAAAAAATTTTGAAAAAAAATTTATAAAAAAAATTTTGAAAAAAAATTTTGAAAAAAAATTTTGAAAAAAAATTTTGAAAAAAAAAATTGAAAAAAAAAATTGAAAAAAAATTTTGAAAAAAAAAATTGAAAAAAAAAATTGAAAAAAAATTTTGAAAAAAAATTTTGAAAAAAAAATTTAAAAAAAAATTTGAAAAAAAATTTTGAAAAAAAATTTTGAAAAAAAATTTTGAAAAAAAATTTTGAAAAAAAATTTTGAAAAAAAATTTTGAAAAAAAATTTTGAAAAAAAATTTTGAAAAAAAATTTTGAAAAAAAATTTTGAAAAAAATTTTGAAAAAAAAATTTTGAAAAAAAATTTTGAAAAAAAATTTTGAAAAAAAATTTTGAAAAAAAATTTCGAAAAAAAATTTCGAAAAAAAATTTCGAAAAAAAATTTCGAAAAAAAATTTCGAAAAAAAATTTCGAAAAAAAATTTTGAAAAAAAATTTCGAAAAAAAATTTTGAAAAAAAATTTTGAAAAAAAATTTTGAAAAAAAATTTTGAAAAAAAATTTTGAAAAAAAAATTTGAAAAAAAATTTTGAAAAAAATTTTGAAAAAAAATTTTGAAAAAAAATTTTGAAAAAAAATTTTGGAAAAAAATGTTGAAAAAAAATTTTGAAAAAAAATTTAAAAAAAAATTTTGAAAAAAAATTTTGAAAAAAAATTTTTAAAAAAATTTTGAAAAAAAATTTTGAAAAAAAATGTTGAAAAAAAATTTTGAAAAAAAATTTTAAAAAAAATTTTGAAAAAAAATTTTAAAAAAAATGTTGAAAAAAAATTTTGAAAAAAATTTTGAAAAAAAATTTTGAAAAAAAATTTTGAAAAAAAATTTTGGAAAAAAATGTTGAAAAAAAATTTTGAAAAAAAATTTTAAAAAAAATTTTGAAAAAAAATTTTGAAAAAAAATTTAAAAAAAAATTTTGAAAAAAAATTTTGAAAAAAAATGTTGAAAAAAAATTTTGAAAAAAGATTTTGAAAAAAATTTTTGAAAAAAAATTTTGAAAAAAAATTTTGAAAAAAAATTTTGAAAAAAAATGTTGAAAAAAAATTTTGAAGAAAAATTTGTAGAAAAATTTTGAAAAAAAATTTTGAAAAAAAATTTTGAAAAAAAATTTTGAAAAAAAAATTTGAAAAAAAAATTTGAAAAAAATTTTGAAAAAAAAATTTGAAAAATATTTTGAAAAAAAATTTTGAAAAAAAATTTGAAAAAAAATTTCGAAAAAAAATTTCGAAAAAAAATTTCGAAAAAAAATTTCGAAAAAAAATTTCGAAAAAAAATTTCGAAAAAAAATTTCGAAAAACAAGTTCGAAAAACAAGTTCGAAAAAAAATTTTGAAAAAAAATTTCGAAAAAAAAAAAGGAAAAAAAATTTCGAAAAAAAATTTTGAAAAAAAAAATTTGAAAAAAAATTTTGAAAAAAAATTTTGAAAAAAAAATTTGAAAAAAAATTTTGAAAAAAAATTTTGAAAAAAAGTTTGAAAAAAAATTTTGTAAAAAAATTTTGAAAAAAAATTTTGAAAAAAAATTTTGAAAAAAAATTTTGAAAAAAAATTTTGAAAAAAAATTTTGAAAAAAAATTTGGAAAAAAAATATCGAAAAAAAATTTCGAAAAAAAATTCCAAAAAAAAATTTCGAAAAAAAATTTCGAAAAAAAATTTTGAAAAAAAATTTCGAAAAAAAATTTTGAAAAAAATTTTGAAAAAAAATTTTGAAAAAAAATTTTGAAAAAAAATTTTGAAAAAAAATTTGAAAAAAAATTTTGAAAAAAAATTTTGAAAAAAAATTTTGAAAAAAAATTTTGAAAAAAAAATTTGAAAAAAAATTTGAAAAAAAATTTCGAAAAAAAATTTCGAAAAAAAATTTCGAAAAAAAATTTCGAAAAAAAATTTCGAAAAAAAATTTCGAAAAAAAATTTCGAAAAAAAATTTCGAAAAAAAATTTCGAAAAAAAATTTCGAAAAAAAATTTCGAAAAACAAGTTCGAAAAAAAATTTCGAAAAAAAATTTCGAAAAAAAATTTCGAAAAACAAGTTCGAAAAAAAATTTCGAAAAAAAATTTCGAAAAAAAATTTCGAAAAAAAATTTCGAAAAAAAATTTTGAAAAAAAATTTTGAAAAAAAAAATTTGAAAAAAAATTTTGAAAAAAAATTTTGAAAAAAAATTTTGAAAAAAAAATTTGAAAAAAAATTTTGAAAAAAAAATTTGAAAAAAAATTTTGAAAAAAAATTTTGAAAAAAAAATTTGAAAAAAAATTTTGAAAAAAAATTTTGAAAAAAAATATTGAAAAAAAATTTCGAAAAAAAATTTTGAAAAAAAATTTTGAAAAAAAATTTTGAAAAAAAATTTTGAAAAAAAATTTTGAAAAAAATTTTGAAAAAAAAATTTTGAAAAAAAATTTTGAAAAAAAATTTTGAAAAAAAATTTTGAAAAAAATTTCGAAAAAAAAATTTGAAAAAAAATTTCGAAAAAAAATTTTGAAAAAAAATGTTGAAAAAAATTTTGAAAAAAAATTTTGAAAAAAAATTTTGAAAAAAAATTTTGAAAAAAAATGTTAAAAAAAATTTTGAAAAAAAAATTTGAAAAAAAATTTTGAAAAAAAATTTCGAAAAAAAATTTCGAAAAAAAATTTCGAAAAACAAGTTCGAAAAAAAATTTCGAAAAAAAATTTCGAAAAAAAATTTCGAAAAACAAGTTCGAAAAAAAATTTCGAAAAAAAATTTCGAAAAAAAATTTCGAAAAAAAATTTCGAAAAAAAATTTTGAAAAAAAATTTTGAAAAAAAAAATTTGAAAAAAAATTTTGAAAAAAAATTTTGAAAAAAAATTTTGAAAAAAAATTTTGAAAAAAAAATTTGAAAAAAAATTTTGAAAAAAAAATTTGAAAAAAAATTTTGAAAAAAAATTTTGAAAAAAAAATTTGAAAAAAAATTTTGAAAAAAAATTTTGAAAAAAAATTTTGAAAAAAAATTTCGAAAAAAAATTTTGAAAAAAAATTTTGAAAAAAAATTTTGAAAAAAAATTTTGAAAAAACATTTTGAAAAAAAATATTGAAAAAAAATTTGAAAAAAAATTTTGAAAAAAAATTTTGAAAAAAATATTTTGAAAAACATTTTTAAAAAAAATTTTGAAAAAAAATTTTGAAAAAAAAATTTTGAAAAAAAATTTTGAAAAAAAAATTTTGAAAAAAAATTTTGAAAAAAAATTTTGAAAAAAATTTTGAAAAAAAATTTTGAAAAAAAATTTTGAAAAAAAATTTTGAAAAAAAAATTTGAAAAAAAATTTTGAAAAAAAATTTTGAAAAAAAATTTTGAAAAAAAATTTTGAAAAAAAATTTTGAAAAAAAAATTTAAAAAAAAAATTTTGAAAAAAAATTTTGAAAAAAAATTTTGAAAAAAAATTTGAAAAAAAAATTTGAAAAAAAATTTTGAAAATAAATTTTGAAAATAAATTTCGAAAAAAAATTTCGAAAAAAAATTTCGAAAAAAAATTTCGAAAAAAAATTTCGAAAAAAAATTTCGAAAAAAAATTTCGAAAAAAAATTTTGAAAAAAATTTTGAAAAAAAAATTTTGAAAAAAAATTTTGAAAAAAAATTTCGAAAAAAAATTTTGAAAAAAAATTTCGAAAAAAAATTTCGAAAAAAAATTTCGAAAAAAAATTTCGAAAAAAAATTTTGAAAAAAAATTTCGAAAAAAAATTTTGAAAAAAAATTTTGAAAAAAAATTTTGAAAAAAAATTTTGAAAAAAAATTTTGAAAAAAAATTTAGAAAAAAAATTTGAAAAAAAATTTTGAAAAAAAATTTTGAAAAAAAATTTTGAAAAAAAAAATTTTGAAAAAAAATTTTGAAAAAAAATTTGAAAAAAAATTTCGAAAAAAAATTTCGAAAAAAAATTTCGAAAAAAAATTTCGAAAAAAAATTTCGAAAAAAAATTTCGAAAAAAAATTTCGAAAAAAAATTTCGAAAAAAAATTTCGAAAAAAAATTTCGAAAAAAAATTTCGAAAAAAAATTTCGAAAAACAAGTTCGAAAAAAAATTTCGAAAAAAAATTTCGAAAAAAAATTTCGAAAAAAAATTTCGAAAAAAAATTTTGAAAAAAAATTTTGAAAAAAAAAATTTGAAAAAAAATTTTGAAAAAAAATTTTGAAAAAAAAATTTGAAAAAAAATTTTGAAAAAAAAATTTGAAAAAAAATTTTGAAAAAAAATTTTGAAAAAAAAATTTGAAAAAAAATTTTGAAAAAAAATTTTGAAAAAAAATTTTGAAAAAAAATTTTGAAAAAAAATTTTGAAAAAAAAATTTAAAAAAAAATTTTGAAAAAAATATTTTGAAAAAACATTTTGAAAAACAATTTTGAAAAAAAAATTTTGAAAAAAAATTTTAAAAAACATTTTGAAAAAAAATTTTGAAAAAAAATTTTGAAAAAAAAATTTGAAAAAAAATTTTGAAAAAAAATTTTGAAAAAAAATTTTGAAAAAAAATTTTGAAAAAAAATTTTGAAAAAAAATATTGAAAAAAAAATTTTGAAAAAAAATTTTGAAAAAAAATTTTGAAAAAAAATTTTGAAAAAAAATTTTGAAAAAAAATTTTGAAAAAAAATTTTGAAAAAAAATTTTGAAAAAAATATTTTGAAAAAAATATTTTGAAAAAAAATTTTGAAAAAAAATTTTTAAAAAAATTTTGAAAAAAAATTTTGAAAAACAATTTTGAAAAAAAATTAAAAAAAATTTTGAAAAAACATTTTGAAAAAAAATGTTGAAAAAAAATTTTGAAAAAAAATTTTGAAAAAAATTTTGAAAAAAAATTTTGAAAAAAAATTTTGAAAAAAAATTTTGGAAAAAAATGTTGAAAAAAAATTTTGAAAAAAAATTTAAAAAAAAATTTTGAAAAAAAATTTTGAAAAAAAATTTTTAAAAAAATTTTGAAAAAAAATTTTGAAAAAAAATGTTGAAAAAAAATTTTGAAAAAAAATTTTAAAAAAAATTTTGAAAAAAAATTTTAAAAAAAATGTTGAAAAAAAATTTTGAAAAAAATTTTGAAAAAAAATTTTGAAAAAAAATTTTGAAAAAAAATTTTGGAAAAAAATGTTGAAAAAAAATTTTGAAAAAAAATTTTAAAAAAAATTTTGAAAAAAAATTTTGAAAAAAAATTTTAAAAAAAATTTTGAAAAAAAATTTTGAAAAAAAATGTTGAAAAAAAATTTTGAAAAAAGATTTTGAAAAAAATTTTTGAAAAAAAATTTTGAAAAAAAATTTTGAAAAAAAATTTTGAAAAAAAATGTTGAAAAAAAATTTTGAAGAAAAATTTGTAGAAAAATTTTGAAAAAAAATTTTGAAAAAAAATTTTGAAAAAAAATTTTGAAAAAAAATTTGAAAAAAAAATTTGAAAAAAATTTTGAAAAAAAAATTTGAAAAATATTTTGAAAAAAAATTTTGAAAAAAAATTTGAAAAAAAATTTCGAAAAAAAATTTCGAAAAAAAATTTCGAAAAAAAATTTCGAAAAAAAATTTCGAAAAAAAATTTCGAAAAAAAATTTCGAAAAACAAGTTCGAAAAACAAGTTCGAAAAAAAATTTTGAAAAAAAATTTCGAAAAAAAAAAAGGAAAAAAAATTTCGAAAAAAAATTTTGAAAAAAAAAATTTGAAAAAAAATTTTGAAAAAAAATTTTGAAAAAAAAATTTGAAAAAAAATTTTGAAAAAAAATTTTGAAAAAAAATTTGAAAAAAAATTTTGTAAAAAAATTTTGAAAAAAAATTTTGAAAAAAAATTTTAAAAAAAATTTTGAAAAAAAATTTATAAAAAAAATTTTGAAAAAAAATTTTGAAAAAAAATTTTGAAAAAAAATTTTGAAAAAAAAAATTGAAAAAAAAAATTGAAAAAAAATTTTGAAAAAAAATTTTGAAAAAAATTTTGAAAAAAAATTTTAAAAAAAATTTTGAAAAAAAATTTGAAAAAAAATTTTGAAAAAAAATTTTGAAAAAAAATTTTGAAAAAAAATTTTTAAAAAAATTTTGAAAAAAAATTTATAAAAAAAATTTTGAAAAAAAATTTTGAAAAAAAATTTTGAAAAAAAAAATTGAAAAAAAAAATTGAAAAAAAATTTTGAAAAAAAAAATTGAAAAAAAAAATTGAAAAAAACTTTTGAAAAAATATTTTGAAAAAACATTTTGAAAAAAAATTTGAAAAAAAATTTTGAAAAAAAATTTTGAAAAAAAATTTTGAAAAAAAATTTTAAAAAAAATTTTGAAAAAAAATTTATAAAAAAAATTTTGAAAAAAAATTTTGAAAAAAAATTTTGAAAAAAAATTTTGAAAAAAAAAATTGAAAAAAAAAATTGAAAAAAAATTTTGAAAAAAAAAATTGAAAAAAAAAATTGAAAAAAAATTTTGAAAAAAAATTTTGAAAAAAAAATTTAAAAAAAAATTTGAAAAAAAATTTTGAAAAAAAATTTTGAAAAAAAATTTTGAAAAAAAATTTTGAAAAAAAATTTTGAAAAAAAATTTTGAAAAAAAATTTTGAAAAAAAATTTTGAAAAAAAATTTTGAAAAAAAATTTTGAAAAAAATTTTGAAAAAAAAATTTTGAAAAAAAATTTTGAAAAAAAATTTTGAAAAAAAATTTTGAAAAAAAATTTCGAAAAAAAATTTCGAAAAAAAATTTCGAAAAAAAATTTCGAAAAAAAATTTCGAAAAAAAATTTCGAAAAAAAATTTTGAAAAAAAATTTCGAAAAAAAATTTTGAAAAAAAATTTTGAAAAAAAATTTTGAAAAAAAATTTTGAAAAAAAATTTTGAAAAAAAAATTTGAAAAAAAATTTTGAAAAAAAATTTTGAAAAAAAATTTCGAAAAAAAATTTTGAAAAAAAATTTTGAAAAAAAATTTTGAAAAAAAATTTTGAAAAAAAATTTTGAAAAAAATTTTGAAAAAAAAATTTTAAAAAAAAATTTTGAAAAAAAATTTTGAAAAAAAATTTTGAAAAAAAATTTTGAAAAAAAATTTTGAAAAAAAATTTTGAAAAAAAATTTTGAAAAAAAATTTTGAAAAAAAATTTTGAAAAAAATTTTGAAAAAAAAATTTTGAAAAAAAAATTTGAAAAAAAATTTTGAAAAAAATATTTTGAAAAAAAATTTTGAAAAAAAATTTTGAAAAAAAATTTCGAAAAAAAATTTTGAAAAAAAATTTCGAAAAAAAATTTTGAAAAAAAATTTCGAAAAAAAATTTTGAAAAAAAATTTGAAAAAAAAATTTTGAAAAAAAATTTTGAAAAAAAATTTTGAAAAAAAAATTTGAAAAAAAATTTTGAAACAAAATTTTGAAAAAAAATTTTGAAACAAAATTTTGAAAAAAAAATTTGAAAAAAAATTTTGAAAAAAAATTTTGAAAAAAAATTTTGAAAAAAAATTTTGAAAAAAAATTTTGAAAAAAAATTTCGAAAAAAAATTTTGAAAAAAAAAATTGAAAAAAAAAATTGAAAAAAAATTTTGAAAAAAAAAATTGAAAAAAAAAATTGAAAAAAACTTTTGAAAAAATATTTTGAAAAAACATTTTGAAAAAAAATTTGAAAAAAAATTTTGCAAAAAATTTTGAAAAAAAATTTTGAAAAAAAATTTTAAAAAAAATTTTGAAAAAAAATTTATAAAAAAAATTTTGAAAAAAAATTTTGAAAAAAAATTTTGAAAAAAAATTTTGAAAAAAAAAATTGAAAAAAAAAATTGAAAAAAAATTTTGAAAAAAAAAATTGAAAAAAAAAATTGAAAAAAAATTTTGAAAAAAAATTTTGAAAAAAAAATTTAAAAAAAAATTTGAAAAAAAATTTTGAAAAAAAATTTTGAAAAAAAATTTTGAAAAAAAATTTTGAAAAAAAATTTTGAAAAAAAATTTTGAAAAAAAATTTTGAAAAAAAATTTTGAAAAAAAATTTTGAAAAAAAATTTTGAAAAAAATTTTGAAAAAAAAATTTTGAAAAAAAATTTTGAAAAAAAATTTTGAAAAAAAATTTTGAAAAAAAATTTCGAAAAAAAATTTCGAAAAAAAATTTCGAAAAAAAATTTCGAAAAAAAATTTCGAAAAAAAATTTCGAAAAAAAATTTTGAAAAAAAATTTCGAAAAAAAATTTTGAAAAAAAATTTTGAAAAAAAATTTTGAAAAAAAATTTTGAAAAAAAATTTTGAAAAAAAATTTTGAAAAAAAATTTTGAAAAAAAATTTTGAAAAAAAATTTCGAAAAAAAATTTTGAAAAAAAATTTTGAAAAAAAATTTTGAAAAAAAATTTTGAAAAAAAATTTTGAAAAAAATTTTGAAAAAAAAATTTTAAAAAAAAATTTTGAAAAAAAATTTTGAAAAAAAATTTTGAAAAAAAATTTTGAAAAAAAATTTTGAAAAAAAATTTTGAAAAAAAATTTTGAAAAAAAATTTTGAAAAAAAATTTTGAAAAAAATTTTGAAAAAAAAATTTTGAAAAAAAAATTTGAAAAAAAATTTTGAAAAAAATATTTTGAAAAAAAATTTTGAAAAAAAATTTTGAAAAAAAATTTCGAAAAAAAATTTTGAAAAAAAATTTCGAAAAAAAATTTTGAAAAAAAATTTCGAAAAAAAATTTTGAAAAAAAATTTGAAAAAAAAATTTTGAAAAAAAAATTTGAAAAAAAATTTTGAAAAAAAATTTTGAAAAAAAATTTTGAAAAAAAATTTTGAAAAAAAATTTTGAAAAAAAATTTCGAAAAAAAATTTCGAAAAAAAATTTCGAAAAAAAATTTCGAAAAAAAATTTCGAAAAAAAATTTTGAAAAAAAATTTCGAAAAAAAATTTTGAAAAAAAATTTTGAAAAAAAATTTTGAAAAAAAATTTTGAAAAAAAATTTTGAAAAAAAATTTTGAAAAAAAATTTTGAAAAAAAATTTTGAAAAAAAATTTCGAAAAAAAATTTTGAAAAAAAATTTTGAAAAAAAATTTTGAAAAAAAATTTTGAAAAAAAATTTTGAAAAAAATTTTGAAAAAAAAATTTTGAAAAAAAATTTTGAAAAAAAATTTTGAAAAAAAATTTCGAAAAAAAATTTCGAAAAAAAATTTCGAAAAAAAATTTCGAAAAAAAATTTTGAAAAAAAATTTTGAAAAAAAAATTTGAAAAAAAATTTTGAAAAAAAATTTCGAAAAAAAATTTTGAAAAAAAATTTTGAAAAAAAATTTTGAAAAAAATTTTGAAAAAAAAATTTTGAAAAAAAATTTTGAAAAAAAATTTGGAAAAAAAATATCGAAAAAAAATTTCGAAAAAAAATTTCGAAAAAAAATTTCGAAAAAAAATTTCGAAAAAAAATTTTGAAAAAAAATTTCGAAAAAAAATTTTGAAAAAAATTTTGAAAAAAAATTTTGAAAAAAAATTTTGAAAAAAAATTTTGAAAAAAAATTTGAAAAAAAATTTTGAAAAAAAATTTTGAAAAAAAATTTTGAAAAAAAATTTTGAAAAAAAAATTTGAAAAAAAATTTGAAAAAAAATTTCGAAAAAAAATTTCGAAAAAAAATTTCGAAAAAAAATTTCGAAAAAAAATTTCGAAAAAAAATTTCGAAAAAAAATTTCGAAAAAAAATTTCGAAAAAAAATTTCGAAAAACAAGTTCGAAAAAAAATTTCGAAAAAAAATTTCGAAAAAAAATTTCGAAAAACAAGTTCGAAAAAAAATTTCGAAAAAAAATTTCGAAAAAAAATTTCGAAAAAAAATTTCGAAAAAAAATTTTGAAAAAAAATTTTGAAAAAAAAAATTTGAAAAAAAATTTTGAAAAAAAATTTTGAAAAAAAATTTTGAAAAAAAAATTTGAAAAAAAATTTTGAAAAAAAAATTTGAAAAAAAATTTTGAAAAAAAATTTTGAAAAAAAAATTTGAAAAAAAATTTTGAAAAAAAATTTTGAAAAAAAATTTTGAAAAAAAATTTCGAAAAAAAATTTAGAAAAAAGTTTTGAAAAAAAATTTTGAAAAAAAATTTTGAAAAAAAATTTTGAAAAAAATTTTGAAAAAAAAATTTTGAAAAAAAATTTTGAAAAAAAATTTTGAAAAAAAATTTTGAAAAAAATTTCGAAAAAAAAATTTGAAAAAAAATTTCGAAAAAAAATTTTGAAAAAAAATGTTGAAAAAAATTTTGAAAAAAAATTTTGAAAAAAAATTTTGAAAAAAAATTTTGAAAAAAAATGTTAAAAAAAATTTTGAAAAAAAATTTTGAAAAAAAATTCCAAAAAAAAATTTTGAAAAAAAATTTTGAAAAAAAATTTTGAAAAAAAATATTGAAAAAAAATTTGAAAAAAAATTTTGAAAAAAAATTTTGAAAAAAATATTTTGAAAAACATTTTGAAAAAAAATTTTGAAAAAAAATTTTGAAAAAAAAATTTTGAAAAAAAATTTTGAAAAAAAAATTTTGAAAAAAAATTTTGAAAAAAAATTTTGAAAAAAATTTTGAAAAAAAATTTTGAAAAAAAATTTTGAAAAAAAATTTTGAAAAAAAAATTTGAAAAAAAATTTTGAAAAAAAATTTTGAAAAAAAATTTTGAAAAAAAATTTTGAAAAAAAATTTTGAAAAAAAAATTTAAAAAAAAAATTTTGAAAAAAAATTTTGAAAAAAACTTTTGAAAAAAAATTTGAAAAAAAAATTTGAAAAAAAATTTTGAAAAAAAATTTTGAAAAAAAATTTTGAAAAAAAATTTTGAAAAAAAAATTTGAAAAAAAATTTTGAAAAAAAATTTTGAAAAAAAATTTTGAAAAAAAATTTTGAAAAAAAATTTTGAAAAAAAAATTTAAAAAAAAAATTTTGAAAAAAAATTTTGAAAAAAAATTTTGAAAAAAAATTTGAAAAAAAAATTTGAAAAAAAATTTTGAAAATAAATTTTGAAAATAAATTTCGAAAAAAAATTTCGAAAAAAAATTTCGAAAAAAAATTTCGAAAAAAAATTTCGAAAAAAAATTTCGAAAAAAAATTTCGAAAAAAAATTTTGAAAAAAAATTTTGAAAAAAAATTTTGAAAAAAAAATTTGAAAAAAAATTTCGAAAAAAAATTTTGAAAAAAAATTTTGAAAAAAAATTTTGAAAAAAATTTTGAAAAAAAAATTTTGAAAAAAAATTTTGAAAAAAAATTTCGAAAAAAAATTTCGAAAAAAAATTTCGAAAAAAAATTTCGAAAAAAAATTTCGAAAAAAAATTTCGAAAAAAAATTTTGAAAAAAAATTTGAAAAAAAATTTTGAAAAAAAATTTTGAAAAAAAATTTTGAAAAAAAATTTTGAAAAAAAATTTTGAAAAAAAATTTAGAAAAAAAATTTGAAAAAAAATTTTGAAAAAAAATTTTGAAAAAAAATTTTGAAAAAAAAAAATTTTGAAAAAAAATTTTGAAAAAAAATTTGAAAAAAAATTTCGAAAAAAAATTTCGAAAAAAAATTTCGAAAAAAAATTTCGAAAAAAAATTTCGAAAAAAAATTTCGAAAAAAAATTTCGAAAAAAAATTTCGAAAAAAAATTTCGAAAAAAAATTTCGAAAAAAAATTTCGAAAAAAAATTTCGAAAAAAAATTTCGAAAAACAAGTTCGAAAAAAAATTTCGAAAAAAAATTTCGAAAAAAAATTTCGAAAAAAAATTTCGAAAAAAAATTTTGAAAAAAAATTTTGAAAAAAAAAATTTGAAAAAAAATTTTGAAAAAAAATTTTGAAAAAAAATTTTGAAAAAAAAATTTGAAAAAAAATTTTGAAAAAAAAATTTGAAAAAAAATTTTGAAAAAAAATTTTGAAAAAAAAATTTGAAAAAAAATTTTGAAAAAAAATTTTGAAAAAAAATTTTGAAAAAAAATTTTGAAAAAAAAATTTAAAAAAAAATTTTGAAAAAAATATTTTGAAAAAACATTTTGAAAAACAATTTTGAAAAAAAAATTTTGAAAAAAAATTTTAAAAAACATTTTGAAAAAAAATTTTGAAAAAAAATTTTGAAAAAAAAATTTGAAAAAAAATTTTGAAAAAAAATTTTGAAAAAAAATTTTGAAAAAAAATTTTGAAAAAAAAAATTGAAAAAAAAATTTTGAAAAAAAATTTTGAAAAAAAATTTTGAAAAAAAATTTTGAAAAAAAATTTTGAAAAAAAATTTTGAAAAAAAATTTTGAAAAAAAATTTTGAAAAAAATATTTTGAAAAAAAATTTTGAAAAAAAATTTTTAAAAAAATTTTGAAAAAAAATTTTGAAAAACAATTTTGAAAAAAAATTAAAAAAAATTTTGAAAAAACATTTTGAAAAAAAATGTTGAAAAAAAATTTTGAAAAAAAATTTTGAAAAAAATTTTGAAAAAAAATTTTGAAAAAAAATTTTGAAAAAAAATTTTGGAAAAAAATGTTGAAAAAAAATTTTGAAAAAAAATTTAAAAAAAAATTTTGAAAAAAAATTTTGAAAAAAAATTTTTAAAAAAATTTTGAAAAAAAATTTTGAAAAAAAATGTTGAAAAAAAATTTTGAAAAAAAATTTTAAAAAAAATTTTGAAAAAAAATTTTAAAAAAAATGTTGAAAAAAAATTTTGAAAAAAATTTTGAAAAAAAATTTTGAAAAAAAATTTTGAAAAAAAATTTTGGAAAAAAATGTTGAAAAAAAATTTTGAAAAAAAATTTAAAAAAAAATTTTGAAAAAAAATTTTGAAAAAAAATTTTAAAAAAAATTTTGAAAAAAAATTTTGAAAAAAAATGTTGAAAAAAAATTTTGAAAAAAGATTTTGAAAAAAGTTTTTGAAAAAAAATTTTGAAAAAAAATTTTGAAAAAAAATTTTGAAAAAAAATGTTGAAAAAAAATTTTGAAGAAAAATTTGTAGAAAAATTTTGAAAAAAAATTTAAAAAAAAATTTTGAAAAAAAATTTTGAAAAAAAAATTTGAAAAAAAAATTTGAAAAAAATTTTGAAAAAAAAATTTGAAAAATATTTTGAAAAAAAATTTTGAAAAAAAATTTGAAAAAAAATTTCGAAAAAAAATTTCGAAAAAAAATTTCGAAAAAAAATTTTGAAAAAAAATTTCGAAAAAAAATTTTGAAAAAAAATTTTGAAAAAAAATTTTGAAAAAAAATTTTGAAAAAAAATTTTGAAAAAAAATTTTGAAAAAAAATTTTGAAAAAAAATTTTGAAAAAAAATTTCGAAAAAAAATTTTGAAAAAAAATTTTGAAAAAAAATTTTGAAAAAAAATTTTGAAAAAAAATTTTGAAGAAAATTTTGAAAAAAAAATTTTAAAAAAAAATTTTGAAAAAAAATTTTGAAAAAAAATTTTGAAAAAAAATTTTGAAAAAAAATTTTGAAAAAAAATTTTGAAAAAAAATTTTGAAAAAAAATTTTGAAAAAAATTTTTGAAAAAAATTTTGAAAAAAAAATTTTGAAAAAAAAATTTGAAAAAAAATTTTGAAAAAAATATTTTGAAAAAAAATTTTGAAAAAAAATTTTGAAAAAAAATTTCGAAAAAAAATTTTGAAAAAAAATTTCGAAAAAAAATTTTGAAAAAAAATTTCGAAAAAAAATTTTGAAAAAAAATTTGAAAAAAAAATTTTGAAAAAAAATTTTGAAAAAAAATTTTGAAAAAAAAATTTGAAAAAAAATTTTGAAACAAAATTTTGAAAAAAAATTTTGAAACAAAATTTTGAAAAAAAAATTTGAAAAAAAATTTTGAAAAAAAATTTTGAAAAAAAATTTTGAAAAAAAATTTTGAAAAAAAATTTTGAAAAAAAATTTCGAAAAAAAATTTCGAAAAAAAATTTCGAAAAAAAATTTCGAAAAAAAATTTCGAAAAAAAATTTCGAAAAAAAATTTTGAAAAAAAATTTCGAAAAAAAATTTTGAAAAAAAATTTTGAAAAAAAATTTTGAAAAAAAATTTTGAAAAAAAATTTTGAAAAAAAATTTTGAAAAAAAATTTTGAAAAGAAATTTCGAAAAAAAATTTTGAAAAAAAATTTTGAAAAAAAATTTTGAAAAAAAATTTTGAAAAAAAATTTTGAAAAAAATTTTGAAAAAAAAATTTTGAAAAAAAATTTTGAAAAAAAATTTTGAAAAAAAATTTTGAAAAAAAATTTCGAAAAAAAATTTCGAAAAAAAATTTCGAAAAAAAATTTCGAAAAAAAATTTTGAAAAAAAATTTCGAAAAAAAATTTTGAAAAAAAATTTTGAAAAAAAATTTCGAAAAAAAATTTTGAAAAAAAATGTTGAAAAAAAAATTTGAAAAAAAATTTTGAAAAAAAATTTTGAAAAAAAAAATTTGAAAAAAAATTTTGAAAAAAAATTTTTAAAAAAAAATTTTGAAAAAAAATTTTGAAAAAAAATTTTGAAAAAAAATTTTGAAAAAAAAATTTTAAAAAAAAATTTTGAAAAAAAATTTTGAAAAAAAATTTTGAAAAAAAATTTGAAAAAAAATTTTGAAAAAAAATTTTGAAAATAAATTTCGAAAATAAATTTTGAAAAAAAATTTTGAAAAAAAATTTTGAAAAAAATTTTGAAAAAAAAATTTAAAAAAAAAATTTTGAAAAAAAATTTTGAAAAAAAATTTTGAAAAAAAATTTTGAAAAAAAATTTTGAAAAAAAATTTTGAAAAAAAATTTTGAAAAAAAATTTTGAAAAAAAATTTTGAAAAAAATTTTGAAAAAAATTTTGAAAAAAAATTTTGAAAAAAAATTTTGAAAAAAAATTTTGGAAAAAAATGTTGAAAAAAAATTTTGAAAAAAAATTTAAAAAAAAATTTTGAAAAAAAATTTTGAAAAAAAATTTTAAAAAAAATTTTGAAAAAAAATTTTGAAAAAAAATGTTGAAAAAAAATTTTGAAAAAAGATTTTGAAAAAAGTTTTTGAAAAAAAATTTTGAAAAAAAATTTTGAAAAAAAATTTTGAAAAAAAATGTTGAAAAAAAATTTTGAAGAAAAATTTGTAGAAAAATTTTGAAAAAAAATTTTGAAAAAAAATTTTGAAAAAAAATTTTGAAAAAAAAATTTGAAAAAAAAATTTGAAAAAAATTTTGAAAAAAAAATTTGAAAAATATTTTGAAAAAAAATTTTGAAAAAAAATTTGAAAAAAAATTTCGAAAAAAAATTTCGAAAAAAAATTTTGAAAAAAAATTTCGAAAAAAAATTTTGAAAAAAAATTTTGAAAAAAAATTTTGAAAAAAAATTTTGAAAAAAAATTTTGAAAAAAAATTTTGAAAAAAAATTTTGAAAAAAAATTTTGAAAAAAAATTTTGAAAAAAAATTTCGAAAAAAAATTTTGAAAAAAAATTTTGAAAAAAAATTTTGAAAAAAAATTTTGAAAAAAAATTTTGAAAAAAATTTTGAAAAAAAAATTTTAAAAAAAAATTTTGAAAAAAAATTTTGAAAAAAAATTTTGAAAAAAAATTTTGAAAAAAAATTTTGAAAAAAAATTTTGAAAAAAAATTTTGAAAAAAAATTTTAAAAAAAATTTTGAAAAAAAAATTTTGAAAAAAAAATTTGAAAAAAAATTTTGAAAAAAATATTTTGAAAAAAAATTTTGAAAAAAAATTTTGAAAAAAAATTTCGAAAAAAAATTTTGAAAAAAAATTTCGAAAAAAAATTTTGAAAAAAAATTTCGAAAAAAAATTTTGAAAAAAAATTTGAAAAAAAAATTTTGAAAAAAAATTTTGAAAAAAAATTTTGAAAAAAAAATTTGAAAAAAAATTTTGAAACAAAATTTTGAAAAAAAATTTTGAAACAAAATTTTGAAAAAAAAATTTGAAAAAAAATTTTGAAAAAAAATTTTGAAAAAAAATTTTGAAAAAAAATTTTGAAAAAAAATTTTGAAAAAAAATTTCGAAAAAAAATTTCGAAAAAAAATTTCGAAAAAAAATTTCGAAAAAAAATTTCGAAAAAAAATTTCGAAAAAAAATTTTGAAAAAAAATTTCGAAAAAAAATTTTGAAAAAAAATTTTGAAAAAAAATTTTGAAAAAAAATTTTGAAAAAAAATTTTGAAAAAAAATTTTGAAAAAAAAATTTGAAAAAAAATTTCGAAAAAAAATTTTGAAAAAAAATTTTGAAAAAAAATTTTGAAAAAAAATTTTGAAAAAAAATTTTGAAAAAAATTTTGAAAAAAAAATTTTGAAAAAAAATTTTGAAAAAAAATTTTGAAAAAAAATTTTGAAAAAAAATTTCGAAAAAAAATTTCGAAAAAAAATTTCGAAAAAAAATTTCGAAAAAAAATTTTGAAAAAAAATTTCGAAAAAAAATTTTGAAAAAAAATTTTGAAAAAAAATTTCGAAAAAAAATTTTGAAAAAAAATGTTGAAAAAAAAATTTGAAAAAAAATTTTGAAAAAAAATTTTGAAAAAAAAAATTTGAAAAAAAATTTTGAAAAAAAATTTTTAAAAAAAAATTTTGAAAAAAAATTTTGAAAAAAAATTTTGAAAAAAAATTTTGAAAAAAAAATTTAAAAAAAAAATTTTGAAAAAAAATTTTGAAAAAAAATTTTGAAAAAAAATTTGAAAAAAAATTTTGAAAAAAAATTTTGAAAATAAATTTCGAAAATAAATTTCGAAAAAAAATTTCGAAAAAAAATTTCGAAAAAAAATTTCGAAAAAAAATTTCGAAAAAAAATTTCGAAAAAAAATTTCGAAAAAAAATTTTGAAAAAAAATTTTTAAAAAAAAATTTGAAAAAAAATTTTGAAAAAAAATTTCGAAAAAAAATTTTGAAAAAAAATTTTGAAAAAAAATTTTGAAAAAAATTTTGAAAAAAAAATTTTGAAAAAAAATTTTGAAAAAAAATTTGGAAAAAAAATATCGAAAAAAAATTTCGAAAAAAAATTTCGAAAAAAAATTTCGAAAAAAAATTTCGAAAAAAAATTTTGAAAAAAAATTTCGAAAAAAAATTTTGAAAAAAATTTTGAAAAAAAATTTTGAAAAAAAATTTTGAAAAAAAATTTTGAAAAAAAATTTGAAAAAAAATTTTGAAAAAAAATTTTGAAAAAAAATTTTGAAAAAAAATTTTGAAAAAAAAATTTGAAAAAAAATTTGAAAAAAAATTTCGAAAAAAAATTTCGAAAAAAAATTTCGAAAAAAAATTTCGAAAAAAAATTTCGAAAAAAAATTTCGAAAAAAAATTTCGAAAAAAAATTTCGAAAAAAAATTTCGAAAAAAAATTTCGAAAAAAAATTTCGAAAAACAAGTTCGAAAAAAAATTTCGAAAAAAAATTTCGAAAAAAAATTTCGAAAAACAAGTTCGAAAAAAAATTTCGAAAAAAAATTTCGAAAAAAAATTTCGAAAAAAAATTTCGAAAAAAAATTTTGAAAAAAAATTTTGAAAAAAAAAATTTGAAAAAAAATTTTGAAAAAAAATTTTGAAAAAAAATTTTGAAAAAAAAATTTGAAAAAAAATTTTGAAAAAAAAATTTGAAAAAAAATTTTGAAAAAAAATTTTGAAAAAAAAATTTGAAAAAAAATTTTGAAAAAAAATTTTGAAAAAAAATTTTGAAAAAAAATTTCGAAAAAAAATTTTGAAAAAAAATTTTGAAAAAAAATTTTGAAAAAAAATTTTGAAAAAAAATTTTGAAAAAAATTTTGAAAAAAAAATTTTGAAAAAAAATTTTGAAAAAAAATTTTGAAAAAAAATTTTGAAAAAAATTTCGAAAAAAAAATTTGAAAAAAAATTTCGAAAAAAAATTTTGAAAAAAAATGTTGAAAAAAATTTTGAAAAAAAATTTTGAAAAAAAATTTTGAAAAAAAATTTTGAAAAAAAATGTTAAAAAAAATGTTGAAAAAAAATTTTGAAAAAAAATTAAAAAAAAAAATTTTGAAAAAAAATTTTGAAAAAAAATTTTTAAAAAAATTTTGAAAAAAAATTTTGAAAAAAAATGTTGAAAAAAAATTTTGAAAAAAAATTTTAAAAAAAATTTTGAAAAAAAATTTTTAAAAAAATGTTGAAAAAAAATTTTGAAAAAAATTTTGAAAAAAAATTTTGAAAAAAAATTTTGAAAAAAAATTTTGGAAAAAAATGTTGAAAAAAAATTTTGAAAAAAAATTTAAAAAAAAATTTTGAAAAAAAATTTTGAAAAAAAATTTTAAAAAAAATTTTGAAAAAAAATTTTGAAAAAAAATGTTGAAAAAAAATTTTGAAAAAAGATTTTGAAAAAAATTTTTGAAAAAAAATTTTGAAAAAAAATTTTGAAAAAAAATTTTGAAAAAAAATGTTGAAAAAAAATTTTGAAGAAAAATTTGTAGAAAAATTTTGAAAAAAAATTTTGAAAAAAAATTTTGAAAAAAAATTTTGAAAAAAAAATTTGAAAAAAAAATTTGAAAAAAATTTTGAAAAAAAAATTTGAAAAATATTTTGAAAAAAAATTTTGAAAAAAAATTTGAAAAAAAATTTCGAAAAAAAATTTCGAAAAAAAATTTCGAAAAAAAATTTCGAAAAAAAATTTCGAAAAAAAATTTCGAAAAAAAAATTCGAAAAAAAATTTCGAAAAACAAGTTCGAAAAACAAGTTCGAAAAAAAATTTTGAAAAAAAATTTCGAAAAAAAAAAAGGAAAAAAAATTTCGAAAAAAAATTTTGAAAAAAAAAATTTGAAAAAAAATTTTGAAAAAAAATTTTGAAAAAAAAATTTGAAAAAAAATTTTGAAAAAAAATTTTGAAAAAAAATTTGAAAAAAAATTTTGTAAAAAAATTTTGAAAAAAAATTTTGAAAAAAAATTTTTAAAAAAATTTTGAAAAAAAATTTATAAAAAAAATTTTGAAAAAAAATTTTGAAAAAAAATTTTGAAAAAAAATTTTGAAAAAAAAAATTGAAAAAAAAAATTGAAAAAAAATTTTGAAAAAAAATTTTGAAAAAAAATTTTAAAAAAAATTTTGAAAAAAAATTTGAAAAAAAATTTTGAAAAAAAATTTTGAAAAAAAATTTTTAAAAAAATTTTGAAAAAAAATTTTGAAAAAAAATGTTGAAAAAAAATTTTGAAAAAAAATTTTAAAAAAAATTTTGAAAAAAAATTTTTAAAAAAATGTTGAAAAAAAATTTTGAAAAAAATTTTGAAAAAAAATTTTGAAAAAAAATTTTGAAAAAAAATTTTGGAAAAAAATGTTGAAAAAAAATTTTGAAAAAAATTTAAAAAAAAATTTTGAAAAAAAATTTTGAAAAAAAATTTTAAAAAAAATTTTGAAAAAAAATTTTGAAAAAAAATGTTGAAAAAAAATTTTGAAAAAAGATTTTGAAAAAAATTTTTGAAAAAAAATTTTGAAAAAAAATTTTGAAAAAAAATTTTGAAAAAAAATGTTGAAAAAAAATTTTGAAGAAAAATTTGTAGAAAAATTTTGAAAAAAAATTTTGAAAAAAAATTTTGAAAAAAAATTTTGAAAAAAAAATTTGAAAAAAAAATTTGAAAAAAATTTTGAAAAAAAAATTTGAAAAATATTTTGAAAAAAAATTTTGAAAAAAAATTTGAAAAAAAATTTCGAAAAAAAATTTCGAAAAAAAATTTCGAAAAAAAATTTCGAAAAAAAATTTCGAAAAAAAATTTCGAAAAAAAAATTCGAAAAAAAATTTCGAAAAACAAGTTCGAAAAACAAGTTCGAAAAAAAATTTTGAAAAAAAATTTCGAAAAAAAAAAAGGAAAAAAAATTTCGAAAAAAAATTTTGAAAAAAAAAATTTGAAAAAAAATTTTGAAAAAAAATTTTGAAAAAAAAATTTGAAAAAAAATTTTGAAAAAAAATTTTGAAAAAAAATTTGAAAAAAAATTTTGTAAAAAAATTTTGAAAAAAAATTTTGAAAAAAAATTTTTAAAAAAATTTTGAAAAAAAATTTATAAAAAAAATTTTGAAAAAAAATTTTGAAAAAAAATTTTGAAAAAAAATTTTGAAAAAAAAAATTGAAAAAAAAAATTGAAAAAAAATTTTGAAAAAAAATTTTGAAAAAAAATTTTAAAAAAAATTTTGAAAAAAAATTTGAAAAAAAATTTTGAAAAAAAATTTTGAAAAAAAATTTTGAAAAAAAATTTTAAAAAAAATTTTGAAAAAAAATTTATAAAAAAAATTTTGAAAAAAAATTTTGAAAAAAAATTTTGGAAAAAAATTTTGAAAAAAAAAATTGAAAAAAAAAATTGAAAAAAAATTTTGAAAAAAAAAATTGAAAAAAAAAATTGAAAAAAACTTTTGAAAAAATATTTTGAAAAAACATTTTGAAAAAAAATTTGAAAAAAAATTTTGAAAAAAAATTTTGAAAAAAAATTTTGAAAAAAAATTTTAAAAAAAATTTTGAAAAAAAATTTATAAAAAAAATTTTGAAAAAAAATTTTGAAAAAAAATTTTGAAAAAAAAAATTGAAAAAAAAAATTGAAAAAAAATTTTGAAAAAAAAAATTGAAAAAAAAATTGAAAAAAAATTTTGAAAAAAAATTTTGAAAAAAAATTTAAAAAAAAAATTTGAAAAAAAATTTTGAAAAAAAATTTTGAAAAAAAATTTTGAAAAAAAATTTTGAAAAAAAATTTTGAAAAAAAATTTTGAAAAAAAAATTTGAAAAAAAAATTTGAAAAAAAATTTTGAAAAAAATTTTTAAAAAAATTTTGAAAAAAAATTTTGAAAAAAAATTTTGAAAAAAAATTTTGAAAAAAAATTTTGAAAAAAAATTTTGAAAAAAAATTTTGAAAAAAAAATTTGAAAAAAAATTTTGAAAAAAATTTTTAAAAAAATTTTGAAAAAAAATTTTGAAAAAAAATTTTGAAAAAAAATTTGAAAAAAAATTTTGAAAAAAAATTTTGAAAAAAAATTTTGAAAAAAAAATTTGAAAAAAAAAATTTTGAAAAAAAATTTTGAAAAAAAATGTTGAAAAAAAAATTTGAAAAAAAATTTTGAAAAAAAATTTTGAAAAAAAATTTTGAAAAAAAATTTTGAAAAAAAAATTTGAAAAAAAATTTTGAAAAAATATTTTGAAAAAACATTTTGAAAAAATATTTTGAAAAAAAAATTTTGAAAAAAAATTTTGAAAAAAAATTTTGAAAAAAATTTTGAAAAAAATTTTGAAAAAAAAATTTGAAAAAAAAATTTGAAAAAAAATTTTGAAAAAAATTTTTAAAAAAATTTTGAAAAAAAATTTTGAAAAAAAATTTTGAAAAAAAATTTTGAAAAAAAATTTTGAAAAAAATTTTGAAAAAAAATTTTGAAAAAAAATTTTGAAAAAAAAATTTGAAAAAAATTTTGAAAAAAAATTTTTAAAAAAATTTTGAAAAAAAATTTTGAAAAAAAATTTTGAAAAAAAATTTGAAAAAAAATTTTGAAAAAAAATTTTGAAGAAAAATTTTGAAAAAAATTTTATAAAAAAAATTTGAAAAAAAATTTTGAAAAAAAATTTAAAAAAAAAATTTGAAAAAAATTTTGAAAAAAATTTTGAAAAAAAATGTTGAAAAAAAATTTGTAAAAAAATTTTGAAAAAAAATTTTGAAAAAAATTTAAAAAAAATTTTAAAAAAAATGTTGAAAAAAATTTTAAAAAAATTTTGAAAAAAAACAAAAAAATTTTGAAAAAAATTTTGAAAAAATTGTGAAAAAATTTTGAAAAAAATTTTGAAAAAAAATTTCGAAAAAAAATTTCGAAAAAAAAAATTTGAAAAAAAATTTCGAAAAAAAATTTCGAAAAAAAAATTTCGTAAAAAAATTTCTAAAAAAAATTTTCAAAAAAAATTTTGAAAAAAATTTCGAAAAAAATTTTGAAAAAAATTTTGAAAAAAAAATTTGAAAAAAAAATTTGAAAAAAATTTTGAAAAAAAATTTTGAAAAAAAATTTTGAAAAAAAATTTTGAAAAAAAATTTTGAAAAAAAATTTTGAAAAAAAAATTTGAAAAAAAAATTTGAAAAAAAATTTTGGAAAAAAAAATTTGAAAAAAATTTTGGAAAAAAAAATTTGAAAAAAAATTTTGAAAAAAATTTGAAAAAAAATTTTGAAAAAAAATTTTGAAAAAAAAATTTGAAAAAAAAATTTGAAAAAAATATTTTGAAAAAACATTTTGAAAAAAAATTTTGAAAAAAAAATTTTGAAAAAAAATTTTAAAAAAAATTTTGAAAAAAAATTTGAAAAAAAATTTTGAAAAAAAATTTTGAAAAAAAATTTTGAAAAAAATTTTGAAAAAAAATTTTGAAAAAAAATTTCGAAAAAAAATTTAGAAAAAAAATTTCGAAAAAAAATTTCGAAAAAAAATTTTGAAAAAAAATTTTGAAAAAAATTTTGAAAAAAATTTTGGAAAAAAATGTTGAAAAAAATTTTGAAAAAAAATTAAAAAAAAAATTTTGAAAAAAAATTTTGAAAAAAAATTTTAAAAAAAATTTTGAAAAAAAATTTTGAAAAAAAATGTTGAAAAAAAATTTTGAAAAAAGATTTTGAAAAAAATTTTTGAAAAAAAATTTTGAAAAAAAATTTTGAAAAAAATTTTGAAAAAAAATGTTGAAAAAAAATTTTGAAAAAAAATTTGTAGAAAAATTTGAAAAAAAATTTTGAAAAAAAATTTTGAAAAAAAATTTTGAAAAAAAATTTGAAAAAAAAATTTGAAAAAAATTTTGAAAAAAAAATTTGAAAAATATTTTGAAAAAAAATTTTGAAAAAAATTTGAAAAAAAATTTCGAAAAAAAATTTCGAAAAAAAATTTCGAAAACAAATTTCGAAAAAAAATTTCGAAAAAAAATTTCGAAAAACAAGTTCGAAAAACAAGTTCGAAAAAAAATTTTGAAAAAAAATTTCGAAAAAAAAAAAGGAAAAAAAATTTCGAAAAAAATTTTGAAAAAAAAAATTTGAAAAAAAATTTTGAAAAAAAATTTTGAAAAAAAAATTTGAAAAAAAATTTTGAAAAAAAATTTTGAAAAAAAATTTGAAAAAAAATTTTGTAAAAAAATTTTGAAAAAAAATTTTGAAAAAAAATTTTTAAAAAAATTTTGAAAAAAAATTTTGAAAAAAATTTCGAAAAAAAAATTTGAAAAAAAATTTCGAAAAAAAATTTTGAAAAAAAATGTTGAAAAAAATTTTGAAAAAAAATTTTGAAAAAAAATTTTGAAAAAAAATTTTGAAAAAAAATGTTAAAAAAAATGTTGAAAAAAAATTTTGAAAAAAAATTAAAAAAAAAAATTTTGAAAAAAAATTTTGAAAAAAAATTTTTAAAAAAATTTGAAAAAAATTTTGAAAAAAATGTTGAAAAAAATTTTGAAAAAAAATTTTAAAAAAAATTTTGAAAAAAAATTTTTAAAAAATGTTGAAAAAAAATTTTGAAAAAAATTTTGAAAAAAAATTTTGAAAAAAAATTTTGAAAAAAAATTTTGGAAAAAAATGTTGAAAAAAAATTTTGAAAAAAAATTTAAAAAAAAATTTTGAAAAAAATTTTGAAAAAAAATTTTAAAAAAAATTTTGAAAAAAATTTTGAAAAAAAATGTTGAAAAAAAATTTTGAAAAAAGATTTTGAAAAAAATTTTTGAAAAAAAATTTTGAAAAAAAATTTTGAAAAAAATTTTGAAAAAAAATGTTGAAAAAAAATTTGAAGAAAAATTTGTAGAAAAATTTTGAAAAAAATTTTGAAAAAAAATTTTGAAAAAAAATTTTGAAAAAAAAATTTGAAAAAAAAATTTGAAAAAAATTTTGAAAAAAAAATTTGAAAAATATTTTGAAAAAAAATTTTGAAAAAAAATTTGAAAAAAAATTTCGAAAAAAAATTTCGAAAAAAAATTTCGAAAAAAAATTTCGAAAAAAAATTTCGAAAAAAATTTCGAAAAAAAATTCGAAAAAAAATTTCGAAAAACAAGTTCGAAAAACAAGTTCGAAAAAAAATTTTGAAAAAAAATTTCGAAAAAAAAAAAGGAAAAAAAATTTCGAAAAAAAATTTTGAAAAAAAAAATTTGAAAAAAAATTTTGAAAAAAAATTTTGAAAAAAAAATTTGAAAAAAAATTTTGAAAAAAAATTTTGAAAAAAAATTTGAAAAAAAATTTTGTAAAAAAATTTTGAAAAAAAATTTGAAAAAAAATTTTTAAAAAAATTTTGAAAAAAAATTTATAAAAAAAATTTTGAAAAAAAATTTTGAAAAAAAATTTTGAAAAAAAATTTTGAAAAAAAAAATTGAAAAAAAAAATTGAAAAAAAATTTTGAAAAAAAATTTTGAAAAAAAATTTTAAAAAAAATTTTGAAAAAAAATTTGAAAAAAAATTTTGAAAAAAAATTTTGAAAAAAAATTTGAAAAAAATTTTAAAAAAAATTTTGAAAAAAAATTTATAAAAAAAATTTTGAAAAAAAATTTTGAAAAAAAATTTTGGAAAAAAATTTTGAAAAAAAAAATTGAAAAAAAAAATTGAAAAAAATTTTGAAAAAAAAATTGAAAAAAAAAATTGAAAAAAACTTTTGAAAAAATATTTTGAAAAAACATTTTGAAAAAAAATTTGAAAAAAATTTTGAAAAAAATTTTGAAAAAAAATTTTGAAAAAAATTTTAAAAAAAATTTTGAAAAAAAATTTATAAAAAAATTTTGAAAAAAAATTTTGAAAAAAAATTTTGAAAAAAAAAATTGAAAAAAAAAATTGAAAAAAAATTTTGAAAAAAAAAATTGAAAAAAAAAATTGAAAAAAAATTTTGAAAAAAAATTTTGAAAAAAAATTTAAAAAAAAAATTTGAAAAAAAATTTTGAAAAAAAATTTTGAAAAAAAATTTTGAAAAAAATTTTGAAAAAAAATTTTGAAAAAAAATTTTGAAAAAAAAATTTGAAAAAAAAATTTGAAAAAAAATTTTGAAAAAAATTTTTAAAAAAATTTTGAAAAAAAATTTTGAAAAAAAATTTTGAAAAAAATTTTGAAAAAAAATTTTGAAAAAAAATTTTGAAAAAAAATTTTGAAAAAAAAATTTGAAAAAAAATTTTGAAAAAAATTTTTAAAAAAATTTTGAAAAAAATTTTGAAAAAAAATTTTGAAAAAAAATTTGAAAAAAAATTTTGAAAAAAAATTTTGAAAAAAAATTTTGAAAAAAAAATTTGAAAAAAAAAATTTTGAAAAAAAATTTTGAAAAAAAATGTTGAAAAAAAATTTGAAAAAAAATTTTGAAAAAAAATTTTGAAAAAAAATTTTGAAAAAAAATTTTGAAAAAAAAATTTGAAAAAAAATTTTGAAAAAATATTTTGAAAAAACATTTTGAAAAAATATTTTGAAAAAAAAATTTTGAAAAAAATTTTGAAAAAAAATTTTGAAAAAAATTTTGAAAAAAAATTTTGAAAAAAAATTTGAAAAAAAATTTGAAAAAAAATTTTGAAAAAAATTTTTAAAAAAATTTTGAAAAAAATTTTGAAAAAAAATTTTGAAAAAAATTTTGAAAAAAAATTTGAAAAAAATTTTGAAAAAAATTTTGAAAAAAAATTTTGAAAAAAAAATTTGAAAAAAAATTTTGAAAAAAATTTTTAAAAAATTTTGAAAAAAATTTTGAAAAAAAATTTTGAAAAAAAATTTGAAAAAAAATTTTGAAAAAAAATTTTGAAGAAAAATTTTGAAAAAAATTTTATAAAAAAATTTGAAAAAAATTTTGAAAAAAATTTAAAAAAAAATTTGAAAAAAATTTTGAAAAAAATTTTGAAAAAAAATGTTGAAAAAAAATTTGTAAAAAAATTTTGAAAAAAAATTTTGAAAAAAATTAAAAAAAAATTTTAAAAAAAATGTTGAAAAAATTTTAAAAAAATTTTGAAAAAAAACAAAAAAAATTTTGAAAAAAAATTTTGAAAAAAAATTGTGAAAAAAAATTTTGAAAAAAATTTTGAAAAAAATTTCGAAAAAAAATTTCGAAAAAAAAAATTTGAAAAAAATTTCGAAAAAAATTTCGAAAAAAAAATTTCGTAAAAAAATTTCTAAAAAAAATTTTCAAAAAAAATTTTGAAAAAAAATTTCGAAAAAAAATTTTGAAAAAAAATTTTGAAAAAAAAATTTGAAAAAAAAATTTGAAAAAAAATTTTGAAAAAAAATTTTGAAAAAAATTTTGAAAAAAAATTTTGAAAAAAAATTTTGAAAAAAAATTTTGAAAAAAAAATTTGAAAAAAAATTTGAAAAAAAATTTTGGAAAAAAAAATTTGAAAAAAATTTTGGAAAAAAAAATTTGAAAAAAAATTTTGAAAAAAAATTTGAAAAAAAATTTTGAAAAAAAATTTTGAAAAAAAAATTTGAAAAAAAAATTTGAAAAAAATATTTTGAAAAAACATTTTGAAAAAAAATTTTGAAAAAAAAATTTTGAAAAAAAATTTTAAAAAAAATTTTGAAAAAAAATTTGAAAAAAAATTTTGAAAAAAAATTTTGAAAAAAAATTTTGAAAAAAATTTTGAAAAAAAATTTTGAAAAAAAATTTCGAAAAAAAATTTAGAAAAAAATTTCGAAAAAAAATTTCGAAAAAAATTTTGAAAAAAATTTTGAAAAAAAATTTTGAAAAAAAATTTTGGAAAAAAATGTTGAAAAAAAATTTTGAAAAAAAATTAAAAAAAAAATTTTGAAAAAAAATTTTGAAAAAAAATTTTAAAAAAAATTTTGAAAAAAAATTTTGAAAAAAATGTTGAAAAAAAATTTTGAAAAAAGATTTTGAAAAAATTTTTGAAAAAAAATTTTGAAAAAAAATTTTGAAAAAAAATTTTGAAAAAAAATGTTGAAAAAAAATTTTGAAAAAAATTTGTAGAAAAATTTTGAAAAAAATTTTGAAAAAAATTTTGAAAAAAATTTTGAAAAAAAATTTGAAAAAAAATTTGAAAAAAATTTTGAAAAAAAAATTTGAAAAATATTTTGAAAAAAATTTTGAAAAAATTTGAAAAAAATTTCGAAAAAAAATTTCGAAAAAAAATTTCGAAAACAAATTTCGAAAAAAAATTTCGAAAAAAATTTCGAAAAACAAGTTCGAAAAACAAGTTCGAAAAAAATTTTGAAAAAAAATTTCGAAAAAAAAAAAGGAAAAAAAATTTCGAAAAAAAATTTTGAAAAAAAAAATTTGAAAAAAAATTTTGAAAAAAAATTTTGAAAAAAAAATTTGAAAAAAAATTTTGAAAAAAAATTTTGAAAAAAATTTGAAAAAAAATTTTGTAAAAAAATTTTGAAAAAAAATTTTGAAAAAAAATTTTAAAAAAAATTTTGAAAAAAAATTTATAAAAAAAATTTTGAAAAAAAATTTTGAAAAAAATTTTGAAAAAAAATTTTGAAAAAAAAAATTGAAAAAAAAAATTGAAAAAAATTTTGAAAAAAAATTTTGAAAAAAAATTTTAAAAAAAATTTTGAAAAAAAATTTGAAAAAAAATTTTGAAAAAAAATTTTGAAAAAAAATTTTGAAAAAAAATTTTAAAAAAAATTTTGAAAAAAAATTTATAAAAAAAATTTTGAAAAAAAATTTTGAAAAAAAATTTTGAAAAAAAATTTTGAAAAAAAAAATTGAAAAAAAAAATTGAAAAAAAATTTGAAAAAAAAATTGAAAAAAAAAATTGAAAAAAACTTTTGAAAAAATATTTTGAAAAAACATTTTGAAAAAAAATTTGAAAAAAAAGTTTGAAAAAAATTTTGAAAAAAAAAATTGAAAAAAAAAATTAAAAAAAAATTTTGAAAAAAAAAATTGAAAAAAAAATTGAAAAAAAATTTTGAAAAAAAATTTTGAAAAAAAAATTTAAAAAAAAATTTGAAAAAAAATTTTGAAAAAAAATTTTGAAAAAAAATTTTGAAAAAAAATTTTGAAAAAAAATTTTGAAAAAAAATTTTGAAAAAAAACTTGAAAAAAAATTTTGAAAAAAAATTTTGAAAAAAAATTTTGAAAAAAAATTTTGAAAAAAAAATTTGAAAAAAAATTTTGAAAAAATATTTTGAAAAAACATTTTGAAAAAATATTTTGAAAAAAAAATTTTGAAAAAAAATTTTGAAAAAAAATTTGAAAAAAAATTTGAAAAAAATTTTGAAAAAAAAATTTGAAAAAAAATTTGAAAAAAAATTTTGAAAAAAATTTTTAAAAAAATTTTGAAAAAAAATTTTGAAAAAAAATTTTGAAAAAAAATTTTGAAAAAAAATTTTGAAAAAAATTTTGAAAAAAATTTGAAAAAAATTTTGAAAAAAATTTTTAAAAAAATTTTGAAAAAAAATTTTGAAAAAAAATTTGAATAAAATATGTTGAAAAAAAAATTTGAAAAAAAATTTTGAAAAAAAATTTTGAAAAAAAAATTTGAAAAAAAATTTTGAAAAAAATTTTGAAAAAAAATGTTGAAAAAAAAATTTGAAAAAAAATTTTGAAAAAAAATTTTGAAAAAAAATTTTGAAAAAAAATTTTGAAAAAAAAATTTGAAAAAAAATTTTGAAAAATATTTTGAAAAAACATTTTGAAAAAATATTTTGAAAAAAAATTTTGAAAAAAAATTTTGAAAAAAAATTTTGAAAAAAAATTTTGAAAAAAAATTTTGAAAAAAAATTTGAAAAAAAATTTGAAAAAAATTTTGAAAAAAATTTTAAATTTTAAAAAAATTTTGAAAAAAAATTTGAAAAAAAATTTTGAAAAAAATTTTGAAAAAATTTGAAAAAATTTTGAAAAAAATTTGAAAAAAATTTTGAAAAAAAATTTTGAAAAAAATTTTGAAAAAAAATTTTGAAAAAAAATTTTGAAAAAAAATTTTGAAAAAAATTTTGAAAAAAAATTTTGAAAAAAAATTTTGAAAAAAAATTTTGAAAAAAAATTTTGAAAAAAAAATTTGAAAAAAAATTTTGAAAAAAAATTTTGAAAAAAATTTGAAAAAAAATTTGAAAAAAATTTGAAAAAAATTTTGAAAAATTGAAAATTTAAAAAAAAATTTGAAAAAAAATTTGAAAAAAATTTTAAAAAAAATTTGGAAAAAAAAAAAAAAATTTTGAAAAAAAATTTTGAAAAAAATTGTGAAAAAATTTTGAAAAAAAATTTTGAAAAAAAATTTCGAAAAAAAATTTCGAAAAAAAAATTTGAAAAAAATTTCGAAAAAAAATTTCGAAAAAAAATTTCGTAAAAAAATTTCTAAAAAAAATTTTCAAAAAAAATTTTGAAAAAAAATTTCGAAAAAAAATTTTGAAAAAAAATTTTGAAAAAAAAAATTTGAAAAAAAAATTTGAAAAAAAATTTTGAAAAAAAATTTTGAAAAAAAATTTTGAAAAAAAATTTTGAAAAAAAATTTTGAAAAAAAATTTTGAAAAAAAAATTTGAAAAAAAATTTGAAAAAAAATTTTGGAAAAAAAAATTTGAAAAAAAATTTTGGAAAAAAAATTTGAAAAAAATTTTGAAAAAAATTTTGAAAAAAATTTTGAAAAAAAATTTGAAAAAAAATTTTGAAAAAATATTTTGAAAAAACATTTTGAAAAAAAATTTTGAAAAAAAAATTTTGAAAAAAATTTTAAAAAAAATTTTGAAAAAAAATTTGAAAAAAAATTTTGAAAAAAAATTTTGAAAAAAAATTTTGAAAAAAATTTTGAAAAAAAAATTTGAAAAAAAATTTCGAAAAAAAATTTCGAAAAAAAATTTCGAAAAAAAATTTCGAAAAAAAATTTTGAAAAAAAATTTTGAAAAAAAATTTTGAAAAAAATTTTGAAAAAAAATTTTGAAAAAAAATTTTGAAAAAAAATTTTGAAAAAAAATTTTGAAAAAAAATTTTGAAAAAAAATTTTGAAAAAAAATTTCGAAAAAAAATTTCGAAAAAAATTTCGAAAAAAAATTTTGAAAAAAAATTTTGAAAAAAATTTTGAAAAAAATTTTGAAAAAAATTTTGAAAAAAAAATTTTGAAAAAAAATTTTGAAAAAAAATTTTGAAAAAAATTTCGAAAAAAAATTTCGAAAAAAAATTTCGAAAAAAAATTTCGAAAAAAAATTTCGAAAAAAAATTTTGAAAAAAAATTTCGAAAAAAATTTGAAAAAAAATTTTGAAAAAAATTTGAAAGAAAATTTTGAAAAAAAATTTTGAAAAAAATTTTGAAAAAAAATTTTGAAAAAAAATTTGAAAAAAATTGTGAAAAAAAAATTTGAAAAAAAATTTTGAAAAAAAATTTGAAAAAAAATTTGAAAAAAAAATTTGAAAAAAATTTCGAAAAAAAAATTTGAAAAAAATTTCGAAAAAAAATTTTGAAAAAAAATGTTGAAAAAAATTTTGAAAAAAAATTTTGAAAAAAAATGTTGAAAAAAAATTTTGAAAAAAAATGTTGAAAAAAAATTTTGAAAAAAAATTTTGAAAAAAAATTCCAAAAAAAAATTTTGAAAAAAAATTTTGAAAAAAATTTTGAAAAAAAATATTGAAAAAAATTTGAAAAAAAATTTTGAAAAAAATTTTGAAAAAATATTTTGAAAAACATTTGAAAAAAATTTTGAAAAAAAATTTTGAAAAAAAAATTTTGAAAAAAATTTTGAAAAAAAATTTTGAAAAAAATTTTGAAAAAAAATTTTGAAAAAAAATTTTGAAAAAAATTTTGAAAAAAAAATTTGAAAAAAAATTTTGAAAAAAAATTTTGAAAAAAAATTTTGAAAAAAAATTTTGAAAAAAAATTTTGAAAAAAATTTCGAAAAAAAATTTTGAAAAAAAATTTTGAAAAAAAATTTTGAAAAAAATTTTGAAAAAAAAATTTTGAAAAAAATTTTGAAAAAAATTTGGAAAAAAAATTTCGAAAAAAATTTCGAAAAAAAATTTCGAAAAAAATTTCGAAAAAAATTTCGAAAAAAAATTTCGTAAAAAAAATTTGAAAAAAAATT
>JAXCHB010000465.1:0-126659 GCA_036926305.1 Uropetala carovei
GGAAAGACCTGACTTGGCCATCCTCGTAAAATACCACGCAGGAAAACACCCACGAAGGGAGGGGAGGGGGTGGAAAAAACCTGCAAGAGCCCTAGATACCTACATGAAAGAACAATAGTGGAATAACCATAATACATACAAGTTTAACAAGATAAGATTTACAAAATATATTTTAGTGTTATAAGAAATGAACAAGATAATTAATAAAATAAGATGAAAACATACATATATCTGTAGCAGAAGAAGTGGGGGAAGAGAAGGAGGGAGGAGGAATGGGAAGGAGTGAAAGGGAAAAGACGATATTGGAAGTTTTCAGATTAGCTTCATTTACGGAGCACTTTCGATGTGTTTTGATTTGAAATCACGTTTAAGTTACATTATAGCGTGGCGTGTCATTAATTGTCGTAAACATCGCTGTCCGAATTGAACTTAAGGCGTCAAACATAGATTCGGCCGAACGTCGTAAGTGTGAGCGGCGCATTATATCAGGAGCATGTTCCATAATTGGAATACCTCGTAGGTTCGGAGCGTCGTAAGTCGAGGACTGCTGTACTCCATAATCAATTAGTAAATGACCATATTAGCTTAACGAAATGTTCCGTTTACGCAGCGTTTAGCGTTTACTCTGCGATAATACACACGAAAAAAGTTCATAGAAGCATCTTTATTTTTATGCAATCATTCTTTTGCGTGTAGCTCTTCAAAGCAGTGTCCATGCAGAGAAGAGGTTCCCTAACTGTGGCGAGTGAATAAATTCCAAGGGGGACACGATGCTGAGAAAAATTTATAATGAAAAACAATTATCTGCCAAAAATTTTTTATTTTCAAATTTAATGCCACGAAATGCGAATATTTTTAATTTTGTTTGCCTTTCGACGTGCAGGAGTCCCGGTTCGATCAGCGGGGAGGTTGAAGAACGATGTAAAAGGCGATGGAACTTTTTCGAACTTTCTAGCACGCTCGCGAATGTTCAGGAGTGTTCGTGACTATTCTGTCTTGGTAGTAGGTATCCGTTCTTGCGCGGTGACTGGTGGTGGGGTATATATATATATATATAAGGCAGCTCGCGTCCGTACGTAATGGTAGTACTAAATAAACGTTCGTGATCACTTATAAAATTAACTTGCGTTCGTTAAATTTATTCGCGAACCAGGAAAATTAATTTTAAAGATTTTTTATTAATACATATTATGACCGCGATTAAGAAAAGGAAGTACGATGAAAGCTACATTAAGAATGACTTCACTGTCATGAATAAAGCGGGATCGATCATCCTCAATGCGTAGTATGCTACGCAGTTCTCAGCCATGATGCCTTGAGACATAGTCGTCTTGAGCGACACTTGACGAAGAACAGTAGCGCTTTGAAAAACAAACCAAAAGAGTTTTTGCTGTTAAACTTCAAATTTTGAAAGGCATGAAGCTGGACAATACTGGAGCTTTACATCAAAGCGTTGGCCAAACTGGTAGAAGCACCTTATGAACTGTCGTTGCTCATCGCTAATGCCAAGAAAGCGCACATAATAGGAGAAAACACTTGTGAAGCCATGCTTGTTGAAAGCATTACATATTGTGCGTGCGTACGTCGGAAGCAACAAAAAACTCGGAATTTCGATTTCCGACATCTCCGGGAAACGTCGCATCAATAACCTGGCGAAAGATCTTAAACTTCAAGTTGTGGAGGCCGTGTTGCCTTCTCCTTTTTTGCAATTCACCACTGATGTAGCACAATGCTGTCAAATGGTCGTCTACGTTCGATTCATTCACGATGGAACTGTGAAAGAAGAACTGCTTGTTTTCGATGGAATTGACGACAACATCAAATGCTTCTGATGTTATGAAAGTATTTTAGACATTTTTTTAAGAAATAGACTTTCATAGGAAAATCTGTTTAGTGTATGCACAGCGATGCTCGTCCTTTCGCTATGGATTTGTGACATTGCGAAAGAAAAAAATCCAGCCGAAATGACGACTTACTGTTTCATACACAGACAAGCGTTGGCTGCTAAAACCCTCCAGATGACCTACGTGACCCGTTGAGTTTGGCCATTCAAGTTGTCAATTTTGTGAAGAACATCGCTTTAAATACGACACTTTTTGCAGCTCTTTGCTCCGACTTGGGAGCGGATCATAAAATTACTTTGTTTCATACGGAGGTACGGTGCTTTCCAAGTGTACATGCTTTCGAGATTATTCGAACTGAAAGACGAAGTAGAAATTTTCCTCAAGCAACAGAAGAAATTAGAGTTATATCGTGCGTTGACATACAAAACGTTTCAATTTTCACTGGCAAACCTCTTGGACATTTTGAATCTTTGAACGACCGCAATTTGTGCTGCAAGTAGACAATGCTGCAAAACATTATTGCACACCACGATGCGATGAAAGCGTTTACGGAAAAAAATCCAAATTTGGAAACGTCAAAGGTAAGCCTAACTTTTCGTATTTTCTGACATTTTGATCACTCGCTGAAATGAATGTATCCAAGAACTTTGTAAAGAAGATGCGAAGCACAATATTGTGTTTCACCTGGAATGCCTTTCTCGAGAATTCATTCGCTATTTTCCAGACAACTTTTCTGGCAACCCCGTTCATAAATTAGTACGTAATCCGTTCAACGTTGATGTCGATTAATTGCCAGAAGTAATGCAAGAACAAGCACTAGAAATGATGTATGGATCCAAGTGCGAAAGATAATTTCGAAGACACAAACTTGGAGGAATTTTGGATAAAATATTTCCCAATTTACTCGAAAGTTCTTCCGTTTTCGTCGACGTACCTCTGTTAACCCTCAACTGGTATCGTCCAAATACGAGGTGGTACTGAAAAGTTCCCGGACTGTCCTCGGGGCGCGTCAACGGTGCTTATTACAGCCTTCAGCCGCTACAGGGAGCTTTATTACTTTGTTATGACTCAGTCTAGTGAATTTCGGCATGACAGCTTGTTTCGTTATTTTGAAATCGTGAATTAAGTGACCGTGTGTTCAATGCGTTTGACGATTTCAGCAAGACATCGTGATGGCTGACTTTCGAGAGCAACATGTTTGCATTAATTTTGTTTTAAACTCGGTAACAGTGCGTCATAAACGTGTGAAACAGAGCTTTGGAGTGGAACCTGCAGCTGGAGCGCGGAGCAGTGGAGCAGCAAGTTTTTACCCGGAGATGGAGCGGAACCGGAGCACAGAGAATCTTGACTGCTCCACTGCTCCAGTTTCTTTTTTCATTTTCAATCCAAAATGAATGATATATAACAAGAAAATCTTAATAAAAGTGCCTAAAAGTTATAGATGTATAATAATTCATATTAAAATAATAATATCTACTTTATTTTATTTTAAAAGTTAGATAATTGTCAGACATCCGGCGACACTGCAGACTGCTCACACGCTTGTGCCAATGTTAGGCAGGTGCAAGCACGTACTTACTCGCGTAGAATCGAGAGTAGTGTGTAGGTCAGTTTAGTATACGTTGATACTTCATTTGTGATGGTGCTGAAATCACGGAAAAGTGTGACGCAAGACGCAACATTTAAAATAACACAAACAGGTACATTACAAAAAAATAATGTTTTTGTTATATTGTTTATTGATATATTAAGATATCCTAAGAGTTGTTAACCACTTAAGTTCATTTCCAACACGTGTTTCCATTACCGAACATATATGCGGCAAAATTTCATAAGATAAACTAAGTTGCAATTTATATATATGTACTCAGATCCATATAAGAATATTCACCTTTAGTGCTGCAAAGTTGGCAAAATATGAATAATTAAATTTTAGTAAAATTTCATTTTTTTGTGATAGTAAAATTCAGCAGACTTGAAATTAAAAATTGGTATTTTTATAACATATTGTGACATTTATATTTTACTTTTCCAATAAAATCAAGAGATATACTCTTATTTTTTAAATTAAAAAGTAGTTAAATAATTATTATAATTTAATTTAATTTTAATTCACTTAAACAATAAAATATTTGGAAGTTTACTTGCCATTTGTCATTATGACAGTTAAAAAAAGTAAACCAAAGTTATAGTCTGCGCATAAATGGTGAAGTTGTTGAACAGGTGGATGAGTTTGGGTACTTGGGAAGAATGTTTTCTAAGAATGGAAGAATGGATGGAGAGATAGAAAGGCGTGTGAATGCGGGTAGAAAAGTGGTGGATAGCATGTGGTCAGTACTAAATCGTGAAGAAGTGTCTAAGGAAGCAAAAATGGCTGTGTATAGAAGTGTGCTTGTACACACCTTGTTGTATGGTTGCGAAACATGGGTGTGTCAGGAGAAACACATGAGCAAGGTGAATGAGGTTGGAATGGGTTATATGAGGAGCATGTATGGGAAAACCAGGAGAGACAGAGTCGGGAATACTTCGGTGATGAATGAATGTGGAATGAAAGAAACTTGAAGAGGTCAATAGGAAAGGGGTGTGCTGCGATGGTTTGGGCATGTGGAGAGAATGGATGAGAACCGGGTGACTAAATTGATACATGATGGTAGAGTATGCGGATCAAAAGGGAGAGGAAGACCAAGAAAAAGCTGGCTGAATGTGGTGGAGGAGACTCTCAAGGAAAGAGAGATCAGAAGTTTAAGGAATGGAAGACGATGTATGAAACGATGCATGAATGTGTTTGAAGAGAAAGAAGTATGTAAGGATAGTAAGGTGTGCAGAATTATTGTGAATGATGGAGGAAATTAGCTTGCTTACCCCGTAAGAGAACAGCGTTATTGGTATGTATGTATGTATGTATGTACGTACGTATGTTTGTTAATGAAAGATAATTCTTTCTGGAAACCTCACTGGTTGAGAGGCCACGGAGTGATCTATGACCAAGGGAATTGTAAGCTGCTATTTTTTTGGCTAGGGCAAAGTTTTGAGTCAATGGGAATAAATCTGTTTGTGTGTGTGGGTTTTCGGAATACATTGTATGTCAAGCGGTTATTTTTCTTAGTAGAAAACTATAACTCTCCACTATTCTTAGATCTTCTCCTTATTTAAAAAGAAAAATATAGAAAACTACCTTTCTTTAAGCAGTACACACGAGGCCTTGCGGGCCGGATAAAATCACAGCACGGGCTCGAAGGCCGATAGTTGCGGACATCTGCTATTTGAATATGTAGCGATTTTTCTCGTAAAACCAACAGAAAGCAAATAGAAGATTTTTATATCTAATTACCGTCGTTTTCGCAAACATAATTCCACTATATAGTATTAATAAACAAGAATTTTCCAGAAAAATAACCTCTAATAATTCCGTAAAATTGTCGCCACAAAAAACGGTCTACCCTTTCAAAATAGTGTAATTAGTCTCTTGGTTAGATTTTATATCATTTGATCACAAAACCAGAAGGCTGGTGCAAACTAAATTCTCTGAATTTATTCCTTTAGCAATTTCCATGATACGAAAGACACATTTAAGTTCGTGTACAAAATCTCAAATTAGACTTTTAGGAAAATGATTTTTCGATCATTAAGATAAGCAGTGATGTCCAGCCGGTAGCTCGCGGGCGCCTGGAAGCCCGCAAAACTTTTTTCAGGCGCCCGCAGAGCAAATTTTGGTCAATATAAAGTATTATTTACTCATGTTGTATGTACGAGTGTGTACAAAGTCTCCGATGCTGTTATATGAGAAAAACGATAAAGGTAGCACCCAGGGGTGGGCAACCGGGCATTTGCCCCCAAAAGACTGAGCGATCGAGAGGGCGAGGATTCTGGCCCTTGTGCCCAGATCCTTGGTGTTCGGGATAGGGAGCGGTCACAAGGATATCCCATTGAAGCGAATGTTTTACTCCCTGTAAAGGGCGACTCTTGCCACCCCCACTTCGGTACTCCCTGTGTCCTCGTTCCAGACCGAGTATTTTTATCCAAAGGAGCAGGTTTGTGTTTTAAATACCATCTGCCCGCCTTCCATAAAATCTTCTGTATGGTCTGCGAAATTAGAAGACCAGCCGCTTGTGTGCACTTCCGCTCTTATGCTGTCATAAAGACCGCTGTAGTGGGGGGTCGTTTCACTTTCTCCAATATAGTATTTGGCATTTCTTTCTCATTGTCTCAACAGCACATCCGTTTCTCTGCTACTCTGCATTGCTTACAAATGGTTCTTCTATTCATCGGTTTATTTTGCTCTGTCCAAGTGCAAACATCTTTCATTAAGTCGTCTATTCAAAACAGTTCAGCGTTTACTAGTGACTTGTCGTTCCGGAATTGGTTAGTATTTATTTTCATTTATTATCCATATGATATTATTTATTTCTTTATCTTATTCATTTCATTTTATATCTTTCTTGGCTTATTTTGACTTATCATATTTTTAGAAATTAAAGAAACGAAATTACGCTAATTAATTGTGGATTTCGACCCCAATGATCAGTCGCTTTATCACCGCTTCGTCTTCATCGCACAAAGGAAATTTCTAAAGGTAAGTTTCGGATTCTATTTTCTTCCGTCTTTGTGAAAGAAGCAGTTAGCTTAAGAGCATCATGCCATTCCGATTGTCTGAGATTTTTAATTAGCTTTTTGCAATTAAATTCTATCAAATTACTAGCTACAAATGTTTACACTCACCACAATATAAATGGAGTTTGGTAACTTTATTGTACGCTAGTGAGTACAGATTTATTTAAAAATATTTCATGGAATACGCCCGCAAAAATGGTTGAATACCACTTCGCCGATAAAACTTTCAGTGAGGGCGGCCACTTCGCGAAACTGAGTTTGTAAACAGGGGCGGATTAGGCACGTATGCACCTAGGGCGCCACAACCTAATGGGCACCAAACCAATTTAAAAAAATACCCACTCAATACTGGAAACAAGCGATGAAAAAGTGCAGAGTAATTAGCATAAGGTGTACTTTTTTCTAAAATTTAATTAGAGGCGTTCATTTATTATAACCTATGTTAGTTCGACATTCCCGTTTATTTAATCTAAATAAATTATTATTATCATTTTGATTAATACATTTCACTGGCTACAAGGTTATCGTGATGATTTCGTCATGTTAAAATCCTTCTCTTCCATGCAGTGGCGTAGCTAGGATCTCCTGCGCCCGGTGGCAAGTCACAGAAATTCGCCCCATAACCACTCCCCTCCCTGGTCTCTGTGCAATTTACCAGTAAAATGTAACGTAGGGCATAAAATGGAAACCCAATGATATTATACTTATAGTTTAATTTGGCATATATCTTAATATATTACCAAAAACGTAATCTTCGGTCCATGAGTTTGCGCCCCCTCAGCCCTGCGCCCGGGGCAACTGCTCCTCTCTACCCTCCCCTCACAACGTCACTGCTTCCATACATTCTAAAGATTCTTTTACCTTTTAAATTAACGGTCAATCTGCCCGCAAGTGAAGCAGATGAGTAGTTCCCACCCACATAATGTTTTCGGTACTCCTGCTCTATAAATGTGGAGATCTCTTGATTCTTAAACTACAGTGTCTGTGGGAATGTTTTCCCATATGGGGTCACATTAACGTCTATGGTGATTACTGCAGAAGGTTATCTTTCTCTTCTAAAAATATCGTCGTCTTCCACTAACTAATGAAATGGGATTTTCCTGAAGTGCTTCTTTGATCCAGGAAGGAAAAAATCATCCCATTTGTGATTTTTAGAATAAAGTTATTCACCCTCAATCTCACCTTATAGAGAACGATAGGCGATCTTTGAATTTTATATCGTATGTTGTGTACTTTATATTCCAATTTTTTAAGAAATTATCAAACAAAAACAAGTGACTAAAACAACATTTATATAGACGAGGTGCCAATTGCAGTGTACATTTTCTGATAACAGATGGTGTCACTGTTATGTCAAAAGGTTGTATACAAACACCGGTCATTTAAGCAATCAATATCGCAAAAAATTAATAAAAACATTTTTTGTAAATTTCCGTGGGGAGGGGGAGAGGGGGAGGGGGGAGAGGGGGAGGGGGGGAGGGGGAGAGGGGGAGGGGAGGGGGAGAGAGAGCAGGGGTGATAGAGGATGTATTTGGAAGACTCGGCCTCAAGAGGGTTGAAAGGAAGGGAAGCTGAGCTGGGTGGAGACAAGAAGCAATAATAAGCGAGAGATAAGCATTATGGCGTCGAAAGGCGAGCGGTGGGACGAGGAAAGTAGGGGAAGGGGCGTTGGGGTGGGGCAAATAAGGGAGGTTGAATTAGGGGAGGAGGTGGGGGAATTAAAGGAGGGGTGGGGGAGAATTAGGGGAGGGGCCGTTCGCAAGGAGATGATGTAAGGGGAGGGTGTGGCGTATGGAGGTGGGAGAGATTATAATTAGGGTATCGGTGGGAGAACGGAGGTTGCGTAGCAACATCGGCAACGGATAAAGAGAGAAAGATGAAGAGGGTGGAGGTTGGATGAGAGGAAAGAGAAGAGGAGGCAACCCAGGCGGTAAATACCGCTCCGTGGATCTTAATCTGTGAACGCGGCCTTTTCACCGAGCAATGGAGCGGAGAGACGTCTAAGGATTCCCGTGATGTTGAAAGACACACTTGGTTTGATTTGCGCTCGGTAGGTGTTTTTAACCTATGAGAACACTTTATTCATTTAAGGCAAGAAATTGCGATAAATCTTTCAGTGTTAATGGTAAAAGATAACAATGTTCAAATATTCCTTAAAAATCATTTGACTCACTTTAAAAGTACTCATAGACTATATTTAGACATGAACCCATTGTACCCTTTATCTTGGCGTTAGCTATACTTCCTCTACGGCGCGCCACGGCGTGGATTTTCCTTGCATTAATCTTTACGTGGCCATCTCCCTTTGAAGAGGACAACAATTAAGAAATTTAGCTTTGTTGCCGCCTGGAAAATGGTCATTTGAACAGATAAATTTTGCGCTTAAAGGAAAATTTCGAGCGATTTAGCATGTAATACGACAAAACATGAACAGAATTAAAATATAAAGTCTTTCATGCGTAAAATAATCCATTTTTTGAGATCGTAAGTTAATATTTAGGTATATTTATATCCACATCAGTGAAGGGCTGCATTGCATTTAGGGATTTCTCCACACCACTTCCCATGCATTCTTATGGAAATAATATTTTGATGACCCCAAGATCTGCAAACCTAGACCAAGTTCTTCCTTTGGTCCATAAGATGGCCCATGAAACTTTTAAATTCGATAGCTTCAAAGGTGTAAAAACGTATAAAGAACATACACACACACACACACACACACACTAAAATATTTATAAGCCGAGCTGAAAGTTCCCGGCGATGCCCGGGTTATGCCAGACACCTAACCAAGTGACCAAGAGAAAGTCGCCTTTACACTGTAATCCATAAATATAGAGAATTTTAACTTGTAAGAACATACAAAATGGGATCGAATCTTTAATAAAGCATACTTACCTTCTAATTACAGCAAATTCCCCATATATAGCTGTGCGGTACGTGTGTCATTTACGAACCAAAGAAGCATTTGTCACTTTCTGAGGAAATGTTGGCGTCCTAGAAAAACTTGTATAGTTCAGGCGTTTTATTCACAACCACAAACTTATGTCGAGTGACGTCTATGGAGAGTATTATAAATGTGCGGTAGTAAGCATTACAGATGTATAATATAAAGGTTTTACTTACAAAAAGGTAAGATTCCAGCATACACGCGATGAATTGCCTATAATACAGTAGCCTAATATTCATTTTTTGAGAAATATGAGCTATTTGGCATTATTGAAGATGTAAACTCAAGTATCTGTACAAAATTTGATAAAAATCGTTAGAGCCGTTTTTGAGAAAATCAAATTGTGGTTAAAAATGCGTACAATAAACTTCCCTTAATTATTGAGCAATGTCAACCATTTCTTCATAGCCTCTGCTCAGTATGATAATCTGCCTAAGTACGAGATTTCATTCATTTTCGTCCTACTGTTTAGATTTTAGAGCCAGTAACAGACAGACAGACGGCATTGCGAAAACCACTTTTTCAAACTCAGCTACACCTAAAACGTATCCGTCAAAATCTCGAGATCGAATTTCTTCTCGTTTACAATACTTTCTCAATATACTTCGTATAGGTATGGGAAAGTAAAAAATCGGTACAACATACATTGTACAAATTTTCTCCTATACTCGTGTTACTTATCTTGTTAGTTATCAACTTAGTTATCTTTAGAAAATGAAAATCTTATGAGCCTGTTTTTAGAAAATGCAATTTTTATTCAAGTTGCCCAAGAATAATCTACCCTTATATTCATTCATTGAGAAAAATGAAATATGTAGTATTATTGCTGACGTATACTCAAGATACTACAAAATTTGATAAAAATCGTTAGAGCCGTTTTTGAGAAAATCAAATTGTGGTTAAAAATGCGTAGAATAAACTTCCCTTAATTATTGAGCAATGTCAACCATTTCTTCATAGCCTCTGCTCAGTAAAATGTGGCGACCAAAAAACAAAGCCACATAATCCTCTAACTAAATGCTATATTTTACCAGAAATAACAACATAACAGCAAAACAAATGCTCTTGAGACGTAAAAATAGTCTCGCAACGTAAACACTTCGTGAATATGAAATTATAACATAACAGCAAACAAAGCTCTTGAGACATAAAACTAGTCTCGCAACATAAAACACTTCATGAATGTCAAATTATAGTTACACTCTGTCCTCAGGAAACTTTCAGCACACGCGACTTGTCGAGGAAAATCTTCTCGACTTGCAGGATCCGCTCCTCTCTCTCTCTCTCCGTCACTTGGAATCTTACTCTCGCCGGCGGCGACCCTCGGCTGACGCTCTCTCGGGATATCTGCCCACTCGTTCTCTCGAAAGCCACGGTCATGTGATGGAGCGGTTGAGGGGAGATTCGGCGGGTAGCTTAAACGGGCGACCCCTTGAATTCGTATTGGTTGATTTCTTGATTACGTTATATAAACATGAGAAAGGAGGAAATGGGAAATAAGGGTAATATTCGCCCTATATAAAGCGCGTTGGTGTGGGACCAGCCATTTGGCGGAGAGGTTTTTGCCTTTCTGTTCGCCGATTACGAATGACGCCGATAACGAACGACAGGCGATATTCGATGGTGGGCGTTTTTCGTCGCGTTTATTCGGCAAGTGCTTCGTTAAGTGCGGAGGTGCGGGGAAAATCGCTGCAATAATAATCAGCCTAAGTACGCGATTTCATTCATTTTCGCTCTACCGTTTAGAATCTAGAGCCAGTAACAGACAGACAGACGGAATTGCGAAAACCACTTTTTCAGACTCAGCTACACCTAAAACGTATATTTCCGTCAAAATCTCGAGGTCGAATTTTTTCGCGTTAACAATACTTTCTCAGTAGTTATACGTACTTCGTATATGAAAAAGTAAAAATCGGTACAATATACATTGTACAAAGTTTCCCGTATAATAATGCGTCGTTTAGTTATATTTTGAAAAATATAAACTATGTAGAATCATTATAAGCATCAGTTTAAATAACTTCGAAATTTGATGAAAATCGTATAAGCCGTCTTTTAGAAAATCCGATTGTTATTAAAGTTGCCTAGAATAAACTAGCCTTATATTCGTTTTTTGATAAATATGAACTATGTAATATTATTGAAGAAGTAAACTCAAGTAAATGTAGGAAATTTTATCAAAATCGTTCTAGCCGTTTTTGAGAAAATCAAATTGTTGTTAAATATGCGTAGAATAAACTGCCCTTAATTATCTTGCAATGTCAACAATATTTCATGGATTCTATTCTGTATGATAAAATGCGTAATTCCGATATTTAATTCATTTTCGCTCTACCGTGTAGGCTCTAGAGCCGCGAACAGACCGACAGACGGACAGAGACGGCATTGTAAAAAGAACTTTTTCGGACTCAGGTACACCTAAAACGTATATTTCCATCAAAATCTCGAGATCGAATGCTTTCGCGATTACGATACTTGCTCAATATACTTCGTATATGTATGAGAAAGAATAGGAGCAGCTATACTGCAAGAATATAGAGATGTACGCGCTAAAGATTGCGATAATCTGCGGAAGGTTTTCAGTAACTTTAGCAAAATGACTTTATTTACAATAAAACTCGTTTAATACGTATTTGAGGGGACCGACTCATTGCTTCGTTATAAGCATGACTACGTTATATACGAGAAACATGGTTTTTGGCCTATACATTCCATATAACACGTATACACATACCTACAGTAAAAGCTTTGCTATCCGGCCTTAGATACCGGCAATTACACAAATACAATTAATTTTGTATTTCTTTTTCTTTTTTTATGAATTCTTGTGTGAATAGTATATGTGTAATACTACAACTTCCACTTTAAAATTTCTTAAAATATAAGATGTATATATTACGTATTTACTCCGTATACTTCTGTGGCTGCCGAGTAAGCATGGCGTTTTTGGTTACGTAAGCCATTTGCATTGTCTAGATGTTTTGCTGTACTTCTGCAACTTCCAGTTTTATCGCCTTTTATTATTTAAAAAATTGAAAAAGGAAAAAATAGAGCAGCCATAGCAAAAGAATTCAACATCGGATCTTCCACGCTCTACAATATCAAGGCTCATAAGGCTAAAATAATGAAATTTGTGTCTTCTGAGACTTCTGAGACGAGTAAATCAATTAATAAACATCATACGCTTCATAAGCCAAGAATGGAGGAACTGAATAAAATATTATGACTGGTTTTCACAGAAATGTTCATAAGAATTAAATAATTTCGTCCTTTTCTAATAGAGCAAATAAAGATAAATAATAAAGATAAATAAGAAAGATATAATCCAATAAATTCAATTTTGGGAACAGGTTCATTGTCATACTTCCCGGACGTCCTGAACTTTTCAATAGTCTTTTGTTTTGCATGTAAGCGTAGCAACGTATGAAATAAGAATGGGTAAATAGTATCTATATCTACCTACGTTTGGAAGAGTTAAAATGGAAGATGCAAACGCCATGCATAATTATGTTTGGGGAGTACGATAGTGAACCGAAGCCCAATTTTGTTTGTTTATTGCTAAATTTGCGATGTCGAAATCGAAAAAAGCTCCCTTAACCGGCTATTTCTCCTAATCGGCTATACACAATCCCTAAGATAGACTGATAACACAGCTTTTACTGTATCTGCAGTGAGTCGACTTCAATTCCGTACTTACCTATGCAAAGGGATGCTTATCAACTTCGCGGCATGTCAAATGTTCGCTTGCTATTACATACAATTTTTTAAATTGCTAATTAATGTTATTATTATGGTCATTAATTTACATAAAAATTTGACATTTTTAATATCAATTTCAAAACAAAAAGAGCGTGGAAATTTGTATGGAAGGGGTAGATGGAGGAAGGGGACCTCTACCAACAAGTGCTGGGTAAACGGACGGAAATTATTCATTACTTATCGCTCTGCTCGCCAAAATTCGTTATATATGGGGCATTTATTGCCACGGGACCAAACATTTGTTCGTTACAGCCGAGAATTCGTAAAATGCGTGTTCGTTACATCCGAGAAATTTAACCAATACCCTTATGGAGAAGTTCAAGGGACCGATACATTTCTTCCTTATAGCCGAGATTTCGTTTTAGGCGTGATCGTTATAAACGAGTTTTACTGTAGTTATTTGAATAAGGACACAAAGACATTTTGGTGTTATGAGAAAGAGGTTGAAACAGAGGTCCAGGCATTGCTTCACTGCTAAATGAATCATGAAAGGAAAAGGAAATAGACAACGTGCTTCATAAATATTTTGCGGAAACTTTTACCGCCGAAAACGATTCATCTATGTATTATGTGATCACAAACAGGAGCGATTCGATGGATAAAGAGGTATAGCTAAGTTTGATTAAATCTAACAAATCCCCAGATCCAGAAGAAATTCTCGTTCATCTCTTAAATAACTATTCGACGAAATACCACTTTGCCTTTATGTAATATTCGTGATATCTCTCTTCCTCTCTCGCGGAGAGGTCCTCCAAGACTGAAAGTTAGCACAGGTTCATATTCATATATATCTCTCTATATTATAAAATCGTAATGGTCATCATCATCATGCTGCGTAACGCTCTAATTTTGCGAATAACTCGGTTAAAACTTTACTGAGGTGTCTGAAAATTTTCAGGATTTCAGTTATAATGAATCTCTATGTTATAACTAAAAAAATTTTGAATGAGGTCACGGGTTTGACCCTCACAGGATTAATGTCGTTTCCCATAAGATAACACATAAATATCACATTTTTTGTTTGAAGGCTTTCATTCTTTTACTTTTTGAAATATCTTAAAATTAAGTTATCAATACGAAATTTACGCTGAAACACGCCAAAATGAATGAGGATTCTTATTATTATCGTCGCATACTCAATCTCATGCGTATTCTCTCATATTTGCATTTATATTCGAGATTTGGTATTTTTTTAAACATTTCAATAATAAGATTCCATGGTTACGGGTATTGTTGTCCCCGATAGTTTCAGTGCATATGCACTAAAGCCCCCTTTAGACGACAACGACTTGCCTGTGCGTGTCTCTCTTTCTTTCTCTCTAAATATATATTTAAACATTCTTATTATGAGTTATGAAATTGTAATATAATTTTATTTTTTCTGCTAATAATAATTTATTTGTTATCTTGAAAAATAAATAATGAAAATGTAACTATTTTATAGTAATAGCATTTGTTTACATGGTTGCTATCCATTTTATTATATTTGTTTACATCGTTACTATAAACCATACTCTATTCTTCGGATTAGTTTATCCTGATGTGTGCTTTCTGTTTCTTTGTTCATAGTTTGTTCATAGTCATTTGTTCATCAGTTTCGGTTTTTCTTTTTGTTTCAATTATAGGTTTTAATACTTTCTTTGCTTTACGTTAAAAGTGAGTGAAATGAATGAACGGAGACGTAAAAAGTCACGTGAAAGCCTAAGGTTATACCGCATGCGAAATCGTGAAATGTTATTACGAAGTCTCCGGATTGAAAATATGACTGAAGATCAACTTGAACAAAGCCGTGCTTTCCGTAGAATTGAAAATATGACTGAAGAACAAATTGAGCAACGCCGTGCTTCGCGTAGATAATAGGGCATGTTATTTTCGGCAGTGTAATGCCTTGAGATTCGTTCGTTACTAAGGAATGTCAGCGTGGATTAATGAAGGTAGGTCTTGTGACACCCAGCTCACTTTATTTGTGAATGATATATTGAGGAATACACAGGTCGAAGCAATCTTTAAAGCTTTCGGGAAAACTTATAATAAGGGGCCTCAGTAGAAATTAATTTTGAAACTAGATAAATTAGGTATTTTTTGAAATGTTGCAAATTCTTAGTAATATGATGTGAAAAGGAGTTTAGTTATAGTCGGGAAGTGCTCAAAAATAGCGATAGTTGTCTCTGACGTTCCTAAGGAAAGATTCTTTGGCCCGCTGTTGCTTCTTTTTTTACATTAAGGATATCATATTGGTAGTTCAAAGTAAAATGCTACTTTCGCAGACATCACGGTAATTTATAGCAGTGCTTCTCAAACTTTCAACTCTCTTGGCCTCCTTGAATGGTATGAGGCTCCCTTCTAATTGAAAATAGTAAAAATGATAAACTTCAATACAAATTCCTTTATTTTACATAATTGTTAACAATTTTTATTAAATCGTATTTTCTGAAATTTCTTAATGAAATTTTATTATTCGTGGACATTTTATATTTTGGCATTTCACTTTTAACATCTAAAATAATTTTGAGGTCCTCTGGCGGGAGGGCCGTGGCCCATAATTTGAGAAACACTGGTTTATAGGGAGACGAGCGAACCTAACGACCATCAGTAGAACGATCTAAAAGCTATTTCTGTGTGTAGCAAGGAATGACTGCTGCAAAAAAAGGAAAAGCTGCATCGTCAACATTTGGAAAATTAAAAATAGTTTAGTAAACATGAATTATGAAGTCGCGGAATTAATATCCCCGTTTCTGATACCGTCAAATATATGAGTTACGATACGTGGCGACGCAAAGTCCAGTGGAGCACGCGTGCGATAGGCCCTTCTAACAAAAAGTCTGTACATATTTATAGTTAGGGTATTCCAGACTATTACCGAAAGAGTGACAGAATCATATTATATACAGGGTGTTTCAAAAGTTTTTGTTCAGTGTATTTCATATTAAACAAATGGATTGTTTTATTTGAATTAACATTTTTAATTGTAGTACGATGTACAATGCGTACATTTACCGAGTTTTAACGGTTCTAGTTATGACAGTAGTATTAAAATGAAAAAATGTTAAATAAAATAAAATCAGCAATCTATTTTATAAATTAATGGAATGAATGATCTAAAGACCCTTATGCGACAGGCATAAGCTGGAATGATGGGGAATGTGGGAACAGGTGAAATAAATTGATGTGTCCAACACATGACTTTCTCCATACGTAAGTTGTCAACTAAAATCAAAGAAATATGGCGATAGGAACAGTTCAACTTACACGCTTCAGCGCTAGCGATTCAATTATTTTGTAAATTCACCTTTGCTGTCACTACCACGCACACGAGCTCTTGAAATATTCCTCATATAAAAATTTATTTCAGACAACAGTTGTAGAAAAAAATAATATCTACAACTTATATATATATATATATATATATATATATATATATATATATATATAAATGCTTAAGGAAAAGGAAAGGTAATAATAAGGTAGCAACAAGGTGTTGGAGGAAGCCCAGTGGACACTTACCTAGATTGAAGAGCCGCTGGGGGTGCTGAGGACACAGGAAAAACACAAAAGAACAAAAAAGACACAAAAATGGAGCTATCGGGGTGACGCCCTTCTTCAGCCCTGGAGAAACAAACACACACACATATATATATATATATATATGTATGTGTGTGTGTGTGTATACATACATACATATGTACACTTAGGCCCGATTTGCGTCTACTCGATTTGAGTTGTTTCAATCTTGCGTCGTCAAAGAACGTGAAATTTGTGTCCATACCGCCAAACATCACATCATTGATTCAGCCAATGGATCAAGGAGTTATAACAAACTCTAAAAGCTACTACCTTAGGCGTACCTTTAAGCAGCTCCTAATTTCTACTGACGGAAAAGATAAACCAATCATGAAAGAGTTTTGGAAGAACTATATCATAATGAAGGCCTTCGACAACATCTCCTATTCGTGGGAGGGAGTTGAATCTTCTTGTATGAATGGTGTTTGGCGCGCAATATGGCCAGAACGCGTTCACAGTGTGGCTTCACCAATAACTGATGACGTGCCTGCAGTGTGCCGAGAGATTTCTAACATAACTACAGAAGTGGGTTTTCAGGGAATGGAAGAGGCCGATATCAACGAGTTAGTAAGTGCCCCTGATGAAAATAACGAGGAATTGATAGATCTAGATTTGCAGAAAGCTTTTGAAGATGGCAACCCTGCGAAAACAACTGACTGTGAGAAACGTACTCTGACTACAAAAAGACTTTGCAAAGCCTTTCAGTTGATAGAGGAAGCAATGGAGATCCTCGCTGAAGATGACCCTGACGAGGAAATATGCTCAAGAGTGGTTAGGAAAGTAACAGATGGAATAAATTGCTATAAAGTAATCTATAATGACATAAGTAAAAAAGTTGTTCAACAAATCTTGGATAGGTTTGTTTGCGTAAGGTCTGAGCATGGGGTTGAGTCGGAACATTAGTTGATGTCTTCGTCAGAATAAGAAAAATTTCCTTAATTTTTCCTGTTTGAATTATGACAGTTTCATTTTTGTCTTTTTACTTTGAATAAATTACGTATTAGTTTAACTTGTCATCGTCAGAATAAGAAACATTTCGATAAATCTTAATTTGTGTATTATGAGTTTTATTTTCACCTTTTTAATTTGAATAAATAATATACGAGTTAGTTTAACTTAATATCGTGTTGCTATTCCTACAATACATCTATTTTTATATGATGGTATGTGCAAATTTAAATGTAATTTTAGAATTTAAAATACGGATATTTGTAAGGCTAGAATCAATCTTGCTAATTTAAACGATTAATTTTGTATGTATAGCAAATTACATTCCGAATTGCGTCGTGTTTTCCAGGAACGTAACCCCGACGGAAATCGGGGCCTTGGTATTGTATTGTATTGTATATATATACAGGGCCGTGCTCAGACCTTTTGCCGCCTGAGGCGAGATATAACATGGCCCTCCCTTAATTTTTTTACTAAGTAATTTTACTATATGTTTAGTCGAAAACGATAGTAAATAATAAAAATATATTTATTCAAATCCATAATCACTTATATTTATGAAAAATCTCAACTATACATAGTTTAATTTTCATAGCATTTGAGTCAGAATCTATTTTTAAATTTTCTTTGGGATGAATGAAAAAATTATTTTCTTCGTGGTCTAATTGCTTATGCTTATGCCGTACTCTTAGTCTTTCTTCTGTAACAAACACTGGATCAATTTCTAGTTCTTCCGCGATTTTTTCTGCTGTTACTATTATGTCGTTGAATCCTGTCGTGAGATAATATTAAAAAAAAAATCAATAGTTTGATCAATGGCTTTAATACATTCTGAAAGGTCAAGTTTAGGGCTTTTTAGTAATTTTGAGACAATGTTTGTTTTAAAAAGTAGCCTTTCTTTTGTGATATTCAACACCAGATAATTTTTATGGCCAAACATCGTCCGCTTTAAAAACTGTAAAATAGTAAGGTATGGCCTCTTAACTTTTTATAAGAGTAATATTGAAAATATAGTAACACTAACAATTATTTATAGTATTAATTGATATTTGTACAACAAAATACATTTACTCCGTATTTTTGTGGAATGTCTTAACTAAAAAGGGAAGCGATAATTTTGAAGTTATACAACTAATATATCTTTCAATCTACTATTTTCAACAATAAAATAACATAAAATATTAACACGCAAAGGTTTCCAATTAGCCCATAATCAAGAAACCCGAAACTCGAAAAGAATAAATCTATTTAATTGAAATGCAATTTAGCTCATAAAATAACGCAAGTTGACAAGATTCAGATCTTCTGTTCGATTTACAAACATAAAAAAGATGATGTTAGTCAGTCGCGCATTAAAAATTACTCCTTGCGCCACCACCTATCAAGCAAAATTGTTTTATTCTTCAGTTTTTCTCGTGATTTTACCGAAAATAAAATTAATAAATTTGGATTTAAAGTATAAATGGTTCTACTGCAAAAATAAATGAAAATGGTTTTCCTTCGTCTCTCAATAAATGTTTAATATAATATGAAATACTGACAACTTTATAAACCCTGTTCCTTTCAGTAAAAGGTATTTCGTTGATCTGCTAGGAGAAAACGTACAACGTATCAATTTCCTTCCTTCTTGGAATCGCACAAAATATTTATATCGAACTAATTTAAGACACAGGCCAACAGAGTGTCACCCAGCTCTTTCGCATTACTAAGTGAGAATGCAGCATAGGGCGCGCTTTATAGCAGATTGATATTGCCCGGAATGGTTAAGCATTTTGAATATTCCAAGAAAAAATAACGAAACAGAAATATAAGACACAGAGGGACGCGAAGCCCTGCCGGGGGTTTTAACCGCCTTGATGAAAGTAGACCTCGCCGCCACCAATATTTCTTGCCGATGGTCTCTTTGTTTTGCACCCTCGGGGGAATGCACTCTTTGACCATAGTTAGGCGCGGGATGGGTGAGAGGGAGATAGGTGATTAGGAAAGGAGAGGCGGGAAAAGTAAACGGACATCACCCCCGCCGCCCTCGCCCTAGGACTCGAAAGTTGATCACTGGGAAACATTTTCAAGGGTTCCCAAGGTCATAGAGTCTTAGGAACCTGGTCAGATTTTTCAATCCCTTCTCCGCTTGTGTAAGGCTTTGTTTTTCCAAATGGTATCTCCGGAAGTCTTCGCCTTGTTGTTAACCGCTGAGCAGTGTTTGGAGGTCGCATTTTTACTTATATTTTCAAGAAGAAAACAGTAACTATATCTATCGAAAACAAAATTATGTAGATATTTTCCAAATATTTGTGACTCAAATTTTTCGCCCCAAGAAATTCGGTATGGTTGAGTCGGCCCTGGGCTTAGAAAGTAAATTAACAAGTTAGGTAAGTCTACAACGTATCACAAATTGGCGCGTTTCGTGCAGTGGAGTATTAGAAATAAATATATCTATACGTAAGTGTAACAGCGTTTTAAAGTTCATTTCTTCATCATAAATATCCTTTTTCTTCCTATTTTAAAATATTGCATGCACACGTAAGGAAGTTAAACGTTTGTTTGTGAGGTTGTATATGTTAGCAACAATGAAGAAGTAACCATGCAAGAAATTTTCCAAATTCAACTCGAATTAAGACATTCTGGTTTGATTTTCTTGATAACGGCAACTCCTACGATAAAAATATATAAGGATAGTAATAATAATAATCACGACAATAATGTATAGGAAAAGAAATACTCTTCTTTACTAGTTCTGCAAGTTTGATTCGAAAAATATTTTGATATGAGCAATACTTTACGAGATATTACGGAAAGTTAATTTTTGTCACCAGGAAAGTGGTACCCCTGATTGTCTTACGCATTAATTTTTCCGATTTTCTTATCATCTTTGATTTTAAGCCAGTAATATCAAATTTCATGAAAATCCGGTTGGTAGAAGCCGAGAACGAACATGCGGACGGACGGGCAGACAGACGGACAGACAGAGGGACGGACAGACCGACGACAATAGGCGCTCACGCTGGAGGCGAAACGCGCCTAAAAATTAAAATATCATAATTAGTCATCGAAATTCTTAGACGTTGTTTACTATCAAACGGCTGCAGAAAGGAAGTAAATTCATTATGGGCACATTCTAGCTAACTGAATACTTACGCTCTTGTCCCCTTCCACGCCTCTCCTTTTCCAACAAGTCTCCTTCCTCTCCTTCCCCCCAACCGAGAAACAGGACAAGAAAGAACACATGGGCATTCCGTCTGCTTCATCCTCGCAACCTTGAGAAGCGTACCATATGGACGCGTATAGTTAGGGCCGCCGAGAGCCAGCGCGGGCCCTGGGGCAAATACCATCGCCGCACTCCCTTTCTTTTTTTAAGTTCAAAAAGGGAACCTGGCCGCTCGGCAGGCCGAGGACAGCCGACTCCCCCTCCCCCCTTCTCTAAGGTATTGGTTCGTAGTATTATAAGCAGACATTGTTAAATTCCCTACAATTAAAATTTTGTATCAAAATTACGTATAAAGCAGCGGTCTCCATCCCGCGGGCCGCTGCTGTCATTTGACCCTTAAAATACAGCCCATTTTAATTGTTACATATGAATTTTTTGTCAAAATTTTTAAAGTAATACTAAATTTATTTATAAGTAAAACGCTTGGCGGTTTTAATGGTATATTCGCCTCTAGGTAGATTTGGAAAAACCAACGGATATGGAAAATTTCCAATAAAACGTTGGAGACCCCTGGTATAAAGTATATGTTGATACTGTATGTATCACATCATAATTAGACTTGGTATGATTCGGTTGATGTCGATAAACAGGGAATTTGTAAAAATGAAATATTCGACGAAATTTAATTGCCGTCGAAAAGTGTAGGTTTTTCATCACCAATTTTTTGCGTAATTACGTCTTGGTTTTTAAATTTGCTTTTCCAAATTAACACCTAAAATCTATTTTAGTACCAAAAAAGCAACGCGTAAAAACAATCGGTACTTGTCATAACAGATGACCACATTTGAATCGGAATTTCCTACACAATGCTTTGTGAGGTCCCCCATGATATTCTTAAGTAACTGCGTATCTTGCGCTGCAACAGAGTCCAAAAGTAGGAATTAAATGAGAGTAGATCTTACAATTACTCTGAATGAATACCGATCGCCAGATGTCCCTATAGTATTTTAACTAATAAATTCTCATAAAATTTACATTTCTAGGGGCCATACGAATAATCTATCCTCCGAAGGAGAGTTTCCAATCATAATCGTTCCATGTTTGCGTTCTAGGCATTTTTCTAGATTCCTCCTGATTTTTTACCAACATCGCAACTTTTTTCTTCATAATATTTACGTATAAATTTGGTTGTATATTATAATAGCGTAAAATTAAGTTTGTTATTGAAAGGTCGCGATTTCGTGATTGTCCGATTCAACGAAGTCAGTCATGTATTTATGCACTTTTAGTAAAGTTTAATTCCATGGAAATTATCGTCGTGTCAGCCTTATATGCGATATTAAGTGTATTTAAATATTCAAAGTTCAACATTATAAAATATAGTCAATAAAAAAGAAAGGCTACCATATCTCTATAAAAAACTTTGGAGTGAACAATATTGTTCTTTAGAACTGACTGTACGACCAGTGGCGTAGCAAGCTGAAGCCGGACCCTGGTTCGAGAATTCTTTACGGCCCCCCCCTCTCCTCCAATATATATTTTTTGGTTATTTTATTTTTGAAGGTGAAAATTTAACTGAAATAAGTTGTATGATTCTTTTCACTGTATTTAGCAGGTCTTGTGGATTAAAATGACAGAAAGGGTAAAATTTTGTATATGTCGACCACGGGCCTCCGGGCCCTAGATGGACCGATCCATCGGATCCATGGCCCTTACGCCACTGCGTACGACGACACTCCGAGTTCTTGTGGGTCCGGACCTCGGGCCCAAAGACGGAATTTCCCGAAGGGGAGAAAAATGAGAGTAGTGGGGAGGAGTTTCAGGGTGCTAAGGGGTGATAGAAAAGCAGGGGATTGAGTTGGGAAAACCCAAATCCAAATCTGAGAAATGGAAATGGGAAATGGAGAAAACGCCCCCCGTTAGTATTGGCTGCCGGCGTGCCTTGCACCCGCGTATTGCGATAGGAAAACCTTACGACCGATCCTAATTCCGGGCCCCTCAAGAGGCCCGGGCCCCGGGGATTTTGCCCCGGTATCCCCACCCTCTCGGTGGCCCTGCATATAGTGACTATATTTCGCCAGCTTGTTTATCCTCTCTTCCTGCAGTTTACCCCGCCATTCTCTCCAGCGCATGCTCGCAATGAATGCGCTAAGATAAAAAGCTTGCCTCCTCTCTCGTCGCATTCCTATTCTCTCTTCTTCTCGCACTTCACCAATGGCGACGAAGCACACCCAATTTCTACTTTCTCATACGAAATATCGAGAAAGTATTGTTATCGCGAAAAAATTCCACCTCATTTTAGGTGTCGCTGAATCCGAAAAAGTGGTTTTCGCAATGCCGTCTGTCTGTCTGTTACTGGCTCTGGAGCCTAGACGGTAGAGCGAAAATGAATGAAATCTCGTACTTGGCATTTTATCATACTGGGCAGAGTATATGTAGAAATGGTTGATATTGCGCAATAATTACGAGTAGTTCATTCTACGCATTTTTAACAACAATCCGATTTTCTGTAACAATTTTGATCAAATTTCATACTGTTACTTAGGTTTACGTCTTCAATAATACTGTATAGTTCATATTTCTCAAAAAATGAATATAAGGCTAGTTTATTCTAGGCAACTTTAACATTAATTCGTTTTTCTCAAAAACTGCTCTAACGATTTTTATCAAATTTCGTACAGTTACTTGAGTTTACGTGTTCACTAATAATGTATAGTTCATATTTCTCAACAAGTTAGGAAATTGTACAACGTATCACAAATGGGCGCGTTTCGTGCAATGGAGTGTTAGAAAGAAATCATATACCTGTACGTAAGTGAAATAGCGTTTTAAAGTTATTTTCTTCATCATAAATAATCCATTTTCTTCCTATTTGAAAATAGTGCATGCACACGTAAGGAAATTAAACGTTTGTTTATGAGATTGTTTATGTTAGCAACAATGAAGAAGTAACCTTGCAAGAAATTTTCAACTCGATTTAACACTTTCTTGTACGATTTTCTTTATAACGGCTACTCCTACAATAAAAATGTATAGGAAAAGAAATACTCTACTTTACCAGTTCTACAAGTTTAAAAAAAAGTATTTTGATACGAATAATACTTTACGAGCAATGACGGAAAGTTCATTTTTTATTACCAGTAAAGTGTTACCCCTGATTGGCGTATGTGATTTATTTTTGCGATTTTCGTATTACCCTTGATTGTAATTCCTTAATGTCAAATTTCATGAAAATCCGTTCAGTAGAAGCCGAGAACGAACATGCGGACGGACAGACGGACGATAATAGGCGCTCACGCTGTAAGCGAAACGCGCCTAAAAATGAGTCGTACCAGCAAAATGATCGGTATATCGTACCATAGAAAGGAAATGAATCTAAATTACCATATATGAAGGATAACCAAAGCCCATGTCACAACAAAGTAACACTTACAAGGAGAGGACTTGAGGTGAAATCCACGGATTCCTGTCATACTTTGCGAGTAGGTAACTTCACTCCCCTAGTGTACGTGTGCAAAACGCTAGGTGTAGATAAGCAGTCGTTATTGAGAAATTAGCGATTAAAAATTTAAGGCAACTGTAGCTCAAGATGAATACAATAATAAGGGATTAGTTGCTAAGCGAAACGGTGGTCTAGTCGCAAGAGTCGAGGCCGTCGAAACTTATTTTCGCGCGTTCGAGACCCGTTATCGCGAATTATTTTTTTCGTTTTTTATTTCTTCTTTCATGACACAATAATGCATCATTTATATTTTATCGGTATTTCCTGCGAAAAATTCGCATTTTCCGCGATTGTGAAATTATTTACGTATTGGAATTCGACTTGGGAATGTTTCCTCCTTGGTCCGAGTGAAAAGGGAAAGTTGGAGATTCTAAAATGACACAAAATCTTCCAGACAAATTTTTCCCGAACCCTTGCGATACGCGGTCGCATGACTCAGGGTCGCTAGAACTCATATCAGTGGTGATCGAAAATGGGTTCACCATAGGAGTCGCAAAGAGGTGGTGGCGCTACTCCGCTAATTGCTATCCTGACCCTGGCGAGAAGCTCCAGCTGAGGCGGCAATCCTTTTCTGAAGTACCATCGACTTCTACCACAAATCCTTTCGCTGGAAGAATACCAGGTGTGCCTCCCCTTTTTCTCACACTTACGAGTCTTGGAAATCTCAAATCATTTTTGAATCGGCTTTGTATAGCTTTTCCAAAAACTACCTTTCCTTACCCCTTCACGATCTTCCACCTACGTTAACGTTCATATTCATTTCTAAATAGTACGAAATTCAACTACTGAAACAATTTCTCCAAATAATGAGAGAATCACTGACATCTACTTCTTCAATCGATTACAATATCTTAAAATTAAAATACGAAGTGAGGACTTCGACGCAGGAATGCATAAATAATTGAAGTTTTGTTTTCTTACTGTCAGAATAAATATCGAATCTAATTTGGCTTGTAAATGATCAGAAATATATGAATTTTTGAATGATCACTAAGTAAGGGGGCAGAGTATTCAAATATAATCATATGTATGGCGAGTTTTATAATTTTCCTTCAAGCAGATATTAAATGAAATGTTAATATTTGTAATTATGCTACTAATTTGTTCAGTCATTTCGTTATGGGATACATCGACAGAAATGCGTTAGCTTGTCTCCACACTCTATCGATGAAAAATCTGATGTGACCAACACATGACTTTCTCCATATTTGGGGTATCGATATTTAAATTATTATGAATAGCATTATGAGACAAAATTATCATTTCGTATTGTAAAAGAATGCAGTCGTGCTTATTGCCGTAAATTATGTATATTTTGAATGTTTACAGAATTCACCGCTACATGGTATTGGCGCTGTATACTCGAAATTAAGGAAAAGTTGAATATCTCCGAAATGGATGGTTCTACGAAAATTTGTTTCAAACAAAACTTGGAAGTAATATCATTCTCTACAACTTTGGTCCTTACGAAGATCACCAATAACGATGTTTTTATGGAGAAAACAGAAAACCGCTTATTTATAAATAACTCCTAAACAATAACTACAATAGAAAATTGTCACAAATGAAAGTTGTAGGAAATTACATTCTCTGTACCTTTGTTTAGAATTGTATGTACAATAATGAGGTTTTAACGAAGAAAGATCGCAAAAACCGAATCGGGTTTCGAATAAACCTCGACTTCCGGTTACCCGTTATTGTCCAAAAACTAAACATTTCTTTGTGCTCATGTAAGAGTGTTATATATGAAGTTTGGTAACGATATGGCCCCTACGTTTTGAGTTAGAGCGCCCACAATCACACACACACACGCACGCACACACACGCACGCACACACACACGCACACCGGACGTCGACGTGAACGGACGCTTGTTTTTGGCTCCTCATTTGACTGCTGATTTCGTGTGTTTGTCTGCGGATTTCTTCCGTTCTTTCGAGGTGAGGAAGTGGTTTTGTTATCTCGTTTGTTATTGTTGCTTTGTTGTCTTGTTGTTCATTGTTGCTTTAGCTGTTATTGCTGTTTTTGTTGTTTCGTTTCGCTCCGAGAGTTCGCTTGGGCGACTCTCGGATGTTTCTCCCCGACCGCTCGCCCTCGGCTTGCCGGGCGTCGGAAGGGTTATCGCGGGGTCTTGTCTCCCTACCTCGTCGGTGTTGGGCTGGCCATGAGCTCGCCGGTGGGAGGGGGGCTTCGTCCCCCCTCCCCCTCCCCTTTCCCATTCCCTACCTCCTCTAGCTCCGGCGTCTCGAAGCCGGTAACGACGCGAGGCATGGGAAAAGTACTTCCTAGTGACGGTCTATCCTTTCCTGGCGCTGTTGCCAATCCAGAGGGAAGGAAGGCTCTTTCGAGTAGAAGAGGTCTCTCCTTGTCGGCGGAAATGTTAAATAGACAGACTTTTAACGATAATGTTACACAGTTTTCTACCTTAAGGAGGGAGAATGGGGTCCTTCGAGTCGCGTCCACGGAAAATCTCTCACCCGTGCCGTCGACCTCAACGGGGATAACCAGGTCTCCCGTCCCCAAAAAAGCATCCACAAAGGTTTCCTATGCCAATTCTCTCATTGCAGGGGAGAGTGAACGCCTTTCAGACTCCTATGGCAAGTCTTCGACAACCTAGATCCCACATATAACTCGTAAACCGGGCGTGGAGGACGTTAATGTCACACTGGACAGAGGTGGGCACACTCAATCTAAAATATCGGTCTCTTTCGCCCCAAAGAAAATTGTTCCCTCGCCTAAAAACCCGTCGCGGAAAAGTGGTTTTATTATTCCCGCGATCCAAACGATCCCTCTAGTGGACTACGTGTATGCGTTGGGCGAAGCGGTAGGGGGAGGGGATAATATCACCCACGCCTCTCAAATGGACGCATTTGCGTGTACCTCAAATCAGAGCAGTTGGTCGAGAGCTTCATTACGGAGAAAGGAGGTATCGTGATGAAGGGGGAGTTTGTGATGGCGCGTCGTCTGGCGTCTAAGGCCGAGAGATTGACAATATCTAACGTTCCTCCGGAAGTTCCAGATTCAGCGCTTATCGAACTGCTGAGGCAGGTCGTGACGGTTGTCAATCCCGTGACAACTCCCACGATAGGGGCAAAGAGACCCGGTTACGCCCATATTGGTTGCTTCCGAAGGCAAGTTCACGTCATCAGACGTGACAACCTAATCCTTCCCTCCTCTGTAGCGGTGGAAATTGACTCGTCCACCCACAGATTGTACCTGACCTTTGAGGACTTCAAATGTTTTCGATGTGGCAACGAAGGGCATTTAGCTCGTGCGTGCCCTACCCTTCTAGCACCCGATACTTTTTCGAACACCACCTCCAATTCCTCGATAACCGTTTCTCAGTCCAATCCTGACCCCAAGACCACTTCCAAATCTAATTCCAACCCCGACCCTATTTCCAAGCCCAAACCTCAGATCAATTTCAACCCCCGGCCAAATCCTGAACCCCAGGCCAAATTTGTTGCTGAAACCACTCGTGAGGACACGACTCCTCCAATTGATCCCGCCACAACCCTGTCCATGGTGCCAACACCTGCACCTATCCGTGTGGACGCCGTTGTTAACCCCGACCCAACAGTCGTAGAGACAGCGGTAATTCATGGAGGTGCCGAACGCAAGGTTGCGGATGATGGCGTGGAAAGTGCATCCGGGATGGATCTCTCTTCGGAAGATGATTCCTTTTCTTCTTCTTCTTCTCCTTCGCGAGATCTGAAATGGACTCGCGTGAAGAGGAAGAGACTAGATCACTCGGGAGGAAGGAAGCAAAAGAAATCGGGGCATAGCTCCGAAACTAACATAGATACAAGAAGGGGGCTGTTAGAAACAGACAAAGAAGCGATCTCGAAAGAATAGCACAACGATCCATCCTTCTGCCCCATCAGTGAGGACAATCTCCTGCTTTTCCTCGCCGAGGTTAAAGGCAACAACGACCCGGTAGAGGACCTCACGCCTTTATCTAACACACTATCAAAGCTAAAGAGGATAGTCCACGAAAGGTCCCTCAAGGCAAGGATGCAAAGGCTAGCGGTGAGCCTGGTGAGGGGTTCAGCCGTGGCAGGCACCCAATAGAAGGCTGTGCTTTCAACAGAACCGCACTCTCTCTCCATCCACATGGCGGGGACTTCAGTGATCACCTTGAACGTTCGATCGGTCAAAAGCGAGGCAAAGTGGATCGAGCTGGAGCTCTTTCTTAAAAGGTGGGCCCCTAACGTAATTTTCCTACAGGAAACCAACACCTCGTCGTCACCCCTGACAGACTCGCAGGAGTACGCGTGGTATTTTAATCCACCTAGGCAGCATCAGTCTGGCACGGCGATCGGTTTAAGGAAGGATACCAATGCGCGTATCGTTAGCGATTCTATAATTGCGGAAGGACACGCTCAAGATTTACTGGTCGAATGGGGATCCCCGCCGGCGCAGCGCCGCTTTATCAACGTATACGTACCACAAGATCCCATCTGGGCGGTAAACGTACTGGAGAGGATCGAACGACACCTCACGACAGCTGGGACCACGGCGGACGTCCTAATTGGAGGCGACTTCAATACCACTTTGTCGCCAACCACAGATCGCTCGGGTGGGGTTGAGCGACACCCACAGGTCGCGGCCGGCTTGAGAAGACTGGTCACCAGCCAGGGGTTGGAGGATACGTGGAATGAACTCCGCGGGGAAGAGATTGGCTACACGTTCGTGAGCTGCAGACCGCACTTTTCAATGGCGAGACTAGACAGGTTCTACACCTCCCCTCCGCTGACTCACTCTCTGCATCCGTAGGTTTGGTTCCCTCCTTTTTCGACCATCTAGCCGTTCGGGTAGTGTTATCCAGTCCGAAACCACAGACGAAGAGAAAGCCCTATTGGAGGTTTGAAAATTCACTCCTAGAAAACTGCTCCTATAGGAAAATAATAAGTAACGTCATTTCCGCAATAACTAGAACATGCGACGAGACGCCTGACATCTTGCAGTCCTGGGATCTACTAAAGATCGAAATAAAAGAAGCTACCATTCGATTCCAGAATTGGCAGAGGAAAGAGAACGAATGGAGACCCTAGTGGCGGAAATGGGCACGGCGAGTGGGGAAACCATGGCGGCCGAGATGAAGGAGATTAGAGAATGGTACGGGAGGGAAGGGGAAAGGATCCTCGCGAAGGTGGGATGGGAGAAGATGCTGGCCACAGACGCTCCCGCACGTTCCCACCTAGCCAAATACGCAACTCATTCGATCCCGAGACCGCTAGCGGCGCTCAGGTGCGATGGAGAAACCACCACTTCCCCCGAGAAGCTGTGTACATACCTACACGGTTACTTCTCGGAGATATTCGACCCGGAGGAGACTATTGTCGCTGCCGATGGAGGCGTCTACGACGATTTGCAACGCCTCGAGGAGCCGGAAAGGAACGGATGTGACGCCCCAATTAGCATTGAAGACCTGTCCGTAAGCTTGAAATCCTTAAACAGAGGGAAGACTCCAGGCATAGATGGGCTCACTACGGAGTTCTATGAAAGATTCTGGAGCGTACTCGCGAAACCCCTTAAGAGGGTAGTGGATGAGAGTTTCTCTCGAGCGCAACTGCCGCATTCCATGAGACGTGCGGTAGTCGCTCTTATCCACAAAAAAGGAGATAGGACGGATATAAAAAACTGGAGGCCGATATCCATCACCACTACGGATTACAAAATTATAACGAAAGCCATCTCCAGGAGAATCTCAACGGTGATCCCGAAAGTAATATCGCCAGAACAAAGCTACTGCGTTCCGGGCCGCTCCATTTTCGACAACATCTCCCTCCTAAGAGACATCGTAAGGGCGAAAAATGAAGACAGGGAGGCACTTGCGGTGGTCTCCCTGGACCAACAGGGAGCTTCCGACAGGGTCGCAGACAATCACCTCTTCAAAACTTTGGCGAAAATGGGTTTCGGTGCTGCCACGGTCAAAATGATACAAACGGTATACGAGGGAGCCAACTGCGTTGTAAGAATCGCATCCGCCCTGACCGCTCCCATCCCTTTTCGCCGGGGTATACGTCAGGGTTGCCCCTTGTCGGGACAGCTCTACTCCATATCGATTGAGCCACTGTTGGTTTTGATGAAAAAACGGTTAAGAGGGGTGTCGATACCCGGACATCAGGAGAGGAGGCTGACTGTATCGGCGTATGCAGACGATGTCACCCTCTTCGCTGAAAAGGACGAAGATCTCCCAAAAATCCTACGTGCCTTCAGTGATTACGCAGCATTATCCGGCGCACGGCTGAATGCAGAAAAGTCTGAAGGGCTGTGGAGTGGTAGCTGGAAAAATAGATCAGACGATCCGTTGGGCTTTCGCTGGGGGAATGAGGGCGCTTTTTTCCTCGGCATATGGCTCGGAAACGATACGGAAAGAGTGCGGGATAAGAACACGAAGACTGTTCTGGACAAGCTAAAAACAGGGGTGGATAGGTGGCTCCCTAGGGTGGGACCGATGTCCCTGAGAGGAAGGACACTGGTGGCTAACCAGTTCCTAGCGCCACGTATGTGGCACACGCTGCAATGTGTCACACCCTCCAGGGCATCTATAACACGCCTTCAGGGCGAAATCAACAATTTCGTCTGGGCAAACCGCAAGCACTGGCTGGCGGCAGACAACATATATGCCCCGATCAAGGAAGGTGGACTCGGGCTCGTCAACATCAGCACAAAAATCAACGCCTTCAGAATGAAATTCACCCAAAGACTGCTTTCGGATCCACTTGACACTCCCTGGAAGTTTTTAGCCGCAAGGAACCTGGAAAAAGTCGACGGATTGGGCATGTCCGCCGGTCTTTTCCTTAAGAACCACAGGATCAGGCACGGCGAGCATGCGAATTCCTTCTACGAGTCCCTATTGAGTGCGTGGAACAAGCTGGAGATGGTACACGTGGGTGGTCGAGCCGACTTCCCTACGGGCTGGCCACCACCGGTCCCAATCCCGGCTATCGCCATCGTCAGTGGGACGACCAAGAGGATTGTTTTTTGCCCGATAGAGAAAAAGCATATCTACCGCGAACTCTCGTACGCAACAAATGGGCGTCGGTGGCCCATAATGGGGAAGCACACCGACGACGAGTTCCACTGGCTGGCGATCAGGGAAAGGCCGAGTTTTGGCGCAGACGCCGACGTTGCCTGGCGACGCGTACGATAGGTGGGCGGACGCGGTCTTCCTCGCCAAAACGGGAGTGCTGGGCGCAGGGAGTTGCCCGTGGTGCACGGATAAGGTGGGGAACGCATGGCACCTGGCTTTCGAGTGCGCAAAAGCGAAACTCATGTGGGGCAACGTCCTCAAACTCATCAAAGCCCTGACCGGAGAACGAGTCATCTACCTGAGGGACCTGTATGCAGGCTTACGGAAAAAAACGGGACTCGGCTATAAGGGTGTCCAACTGGCGAACTACCTTGTCACGTTGGGGAAGAGCGTGATTTATAAGAGTTTCACCTTATTCTGCAAGGGGAAAAAAACGCAACTCGACAACTGGAGGGAATTTCAGCATTCATTGAAAAAACGAATCTTGTCGGAATGGGCCTATCACCAGGGGAACGATACCGTAACCTCGTTCTCGGAGTTCTGGGGTTACAAGGACATACTCTGCTCTGTTGACCAAGGAGAGCTGATGATGGGAAACTTTATCCTCACGTAATCGAAGAATAGGAAATGGTTCAAATCGCATAACAGTACTGAGCCATCTCTCATCATCATCATCATCATCATCACCTATTTATTTATTTATTTATTTTATTTTTTTAGACATAATAATAATCATCATCTTCATGCCTCAAATCGTTTTAGCCCTGAGGAGTGCATGCGAAGAGTGGTGACCTGTTGGAGAATGCCCCAAGGTTGCGGTAACCAGCCCCTTCGGCGGGGAACTCCAATGGAACATTTCTCTCTCTCGCTGCACATATAATAATAATAATAATGAACTAAAATGGACTGATGATATGAATAAATAAGGTGACGGAGAGGGAATTACCCCCTACCGTTCCCTTTAATAATAATAATAATAAACACACACACACGCACGCACGCACACGCGCACGCGCACGCACACGCGCACGCGCACGCACACGCACACACATACATCATTCCGAAAATAGTCTAAACGTGTTCTAGGTACCTCAAAACGTGTATTTCCGTTGAAATCTCGAATTCGATTTTTTTCGTGAACACAATACTTTCCCATTACTTCGTATGGAGAAAGTCAAAAGCCGTGTATGATGATACCACGAAATTTCGCTAGTAGTGAGGCGCCACAGAGATATCTTGCACCCGGGAACGAAATACCCTAGGCGCGGCCCTGATCAGAAGCTATGAATAAATGGTTGGCATTGCTTAATAATTATTAAGGGAAGTTTATTCTACGTATTTTTAAAAACAATTTGATTTTCTCAAAAACGGCGCTAACGATTTTGATCAAATTTCTTACAGTTACTGGAGTTTACGTCTTCAATAATACTACATAGTTCATATTTCTCAAAAAATGAATATAAGGCTAGTTTATTCTGGGCAACTTTAACAATAATTTGATTTTCTCAAAATCGACTCAAACGTTTTTGATAAAATTTCGTAACGTTACTTGAGTGTAGGTCTGCAATAATACTACATATTTCATTTTTCTCAATGAATGTATATAAGGGTAGTTTATTCTTGGGATTCTTTAACAAAAATTGGATTTTCTAAAAACCGGCTCATACGACGTATTATTATATGAGAAAGTTTGTGCAATGTATGTTGTACCGATTTTTTTATCTTCGTAGGAAGGTTGCCAGAATGTATTTCATAAGAGCCGAGATATATTGCGCCTTCATTTTTGTAAGAATGTCGTTCACTCAACCATGCATGGTAAGGCTGAGGGTTTTTCTACGAATATGCTATTTTCCAACTCATGGTCAAATCAATATAAAAACGAGTTATTGCAGTATTGTTTAAAAATGAATAAACGATATCGAAAAGTTCATGAATATACATTGCCAGCTCGAGATATCATATTTTGACGCCCTGCCAATCAAATATACAGCGCCCCCTTTTGCATATAAAATTTCACAAACATACCGTTAATTTTTATTTTCAACTATACGCTTTGTTGTAATAAATACGAAGTTGCCGCTTCGTTAATATGCAATTCACTTTGGAATACAAAAGAGAAATTTGCGATAATGGATAGATATATAAATGTCGTTTAAACTCTCTAACTATATTGACGCCTCGGCCTTATGAATTTATTTTGATAGGTTTTCATTTTTGTCAAATTTTGGCGCCCCCCTTCGAGAGGCGCCTGGGGCGGTTGCTTTACCGCCTCACCCATCGGCACGGCCCTGTATATATATATATATATATATATATAAAGGTAGCAACAAGGTGTTGGAGGAAGCCCAGTGGACACTTACCTAGAATGAAGAGCCGCTGGGGGTGCTGAGGACACACGAAAAACACAAAAGAACAAAAACTACACAAAAATGGAGCTTTCGGGCTGATGCCCTTCTTCAGCGACGGAGAAACATAGGTATATGTTTCTCCGTCGCTGAAGAAGGGCATCAGCCCGAAAGCTCCATTTTTGTGTAGTTTTTGTTCTTTTGTGTTTTTCGTGTGTCCTCAGCACCCCCAGCGGCTCTTCATTCTAGGTAAGTGTCCACTGGGCTTCCTCCAACACCTTGTTGCTACCTTTATTATTACCTTTCCTTTTCCTTAAGTATTTATATATATATATATATATATATATATATATATATATACACACACTAGGGGCTCCGCCCCCAGCCCCCCCGGCGGCGTGATTCGCGCGCTCTCTTCGTCCATTGTGAGCGGATTGCACAATATATTACTATTACTCCTCCAATCTTTTATCTAGGCCAACGTACTAAAGTTATAAACGTATTTAAGTTATAAAATTATTACAGTTATTCATCGTACTTGTATATATGCATGGGCCAATCCCTCGGGACCTCGCTGCCCATCCTTCTTCATCACTGAGGGGAAAATATAACTCTCTATTAGGGATGCACCGAATATCAAAATTGCCGAATAACGAATAAGTAACCGAATTCTGTTACAGTCGAATAAAAAAAACTGAATAAATAACCGAATATTCAGCCACCGAATACCCACAGAAAAGAAACCTACTTGTCAAGTTGATTTCAGTGAAATCATTATTATTGGAAGTTTATAAAATATCTATTAAATCAATACCACAAAGAACATTCGGTGTTTGGAAATTAGAAACTTTACTGTGCCTTATTGTGTCCCAATTATAGAAAAAATATTTGAGGGCGTTTTAATTTTAATTTTTCTGTGATCATTATTATGTGTGTTTACTATGTGATGGAAAATATTTCACTTCATTAATAAATACTCGTATTTGAGTCTTGGTTCTTGGAATTTTATTTCGCTTTCAAGCTTTGGCTTGTTATCAAATTTACCTCGCTTTCCAATAGTTTCGAGAATCAGTTTTATAGTTTTTTTATTCTTTCTCGTTTTTAATATTTGTATTTTTCAGGCTGCATCGTAACTGAAGTTGAATATTTTAAGAAGTTTACTAATTTTATTTCATTTTCAATATTTGCTGCTCATCATTCCATATGATAATTGGTAAATTTTAACAGAATTCGAATACCAAACCGAATATCCATTTTGTGAAATTCCGAATACTACCGAATTCCGAATAGTGGAAAAATGGCCGAATACCGAATAGTTTTCGAATATTCGGTAGATCCCTACTATCTATTGATTTCTTAATACTTCATTGTAACCAGTATTTTGAATATTGTGAGTTTTCGTGTCGTTTTTAGCTCCTGTAATTTTGTTTTTGAGACGGGGAATTGTTTTCTGCTAAGAATAAAAGGTAACTCATGATTATCTCGAGTATTTAAAGAGATTCGGGGTATCGTAACGACATTTAAGCAATACTGTCAATTCCAAATGGCCATCAAGAATCCCATTCTTACTCATGTGATTTGTATAATCATTTACTGATTTTATTGAGACACCGTAAAACGTATCGCCAATAACGAAACTGCTGTAATATGTCCATTTTTTTTAGCAACGTGGGTTACTATTCGATTGCGTACTAACGCATGCTCTTTCATGAGTCCATATAAGCCGTACGATAACGCCTGAAAAAGACAATTTCCATCTCCAATGATGTGATACACAAATGACTCTGGCCGTGAAGTAGAAGAGGGATTGGCTCTGATAAGGGCGGTGAAATACGAGAGAGAGTTGTGCCTGATAAGGGCCCCTTTGCATGTGAAGATGAAGAAAATAATTACAATCTCCATTATAGTCAGATCGCGACTGGCGCGAAACTTCGGCTGCCTCTCGCCTGGCACAGCTGGGATAACTGCGCCTGCGCACAACGGTCATTTTCCGATCACGCGTCACTTAGTTACGACTTTAGAAGATTATATATATATATATATATATATATATATATATATATATATATATATATATATATATATATATATATATAGGGAAGATCAATTCGGCTTCAGAAAAGGACGTGGAACCAGAGATGCTATCGGTGTTGTGAGAATCATATCAGAAAGGGCAATAGAGTACAGTCAAGATTGCTGCGTATGTTTCGTCGACTGGCAGAAGGCCTTTGATAGAGTAAATTGGGTACTGCTGATGAGGATATTGAAGGATATAGGTGTAGACTGGAAAGACAGGAGACTGATAAGGAATCTATATGTGAATGAAGTTGTAAAGGTCAGGTTGGAGAATACGGACACCAGCGGAGTACATATCGGTAGAGGAGTAAGACAGGGCTGCTGTCTATCGCCGATTCTATTCAATATATATGGAGAGAGACTAATGCAGGAAGCGTTAGAAAGCATGGGAGATTTCAAAATCGGAGGAAGGATTATAAGAACAGTGAAATACGCGGATGATCAAGTACTTCTAGCAAGAAAGGAAAAGGAACTCCAGAAAATGATAAATAGACTAGTGATAACAGGTAGAAAATACGGTATGGAAATTAATACAGAAAAATCCAAGGTTATGCGAATATCAAGTAAAGAAGAAGAAAATTTGAGCATAAGTATTGGAGGAAAGCCATTAGAACAAGTTTCAGATTATAAATACCTTGGAAGCAGCATAACGAGAGAAGAAAAATGTACAGATGAAATCAGGACTAGAATAACAAAAGCCAAAGACGCTTTCAGAAGAAAGAAACTCCTGCTAACGGGAAATATAAAGTAGGAAATCCGCAAGAGGTTGATAAAATGTTATGTATGGAGTATAGCTTTGTACGGAGCAGAAACATGGACGCTAAGGAAAAATGATATTATATACTTGGAAAGCTTCGAAATGTGGAGATGGAGAAGAATGCCGAAGATAAAATGGACAGATAGGGTGAAAAATGAGGAAGTACTACAAAGAATAGGAGAGAATCGAACGATTATACAGACTATCAGAAAGAGGAAGGCGAACTGGATTGGGCATTACCTTAGAAGGGAGAGAGTGCATGATTAAAGAAGTGTTAGAAGGAAAACTGGATGGAAAAAGAGAAAGAGGTAGGAAAAGGTTTCAGCTAGTAGACGACTTGAAAGGGAAAGAGAGCTATCAAGAAATGAAGAAGACTGCGGAAAATAGGAGTATATGGAGAACCAAGTTTAACCTAGAATAATCACGGACCTGTCAACGAACAGACTACCTATGATGATGATATATATATATATATATATATATATGTATGTAGAGAGAGAGAGAGAGAGAGAGAGGGAGAGGGAGAGAGGGTGAGGGTGAGGGAGAGGGAGAGAGGGTGAGGGAGAGGGGGGGAGAGAGAGGGGGAGAGGGATAGAGGGGGAGAGAGAGGGGGAGAGGGAGAGCGGGAGAAAAGGGGAGCGAGAGGGAGAGAGGGGGAGAAAGGGAGAAAAGGATTGGGAATGTGATTTCCAAGCAACGGCTAAATTTCAATCATCTCGCGACGAGAGATAATCTTCTCTCGATTCGATCCGCTTTTATTCGGTTTACCACTAATTTATTGGATTTTCGAGCTCTTGGACCAGAAAGCGGTGCTTCACATAGTAACACACTCTTCTATTTGTAATTTTCAAATTATTATTATCAGGAGCATACCGATATTCGACGCAAAAGTCGCGCGAATGCGTTTTTGAATTTACCAGTTCTTCTTCTACTTGTGCGCGAGAGAGTTCTCGATAAATCTTTCAGTTCGGTATATTTCTGCAAACATACGATGTGTTTGTATTTTCAAAGACGCGTTTTACAATTAAATTCGACTTATTTTTATATTTGCAGCACAGGACTGAATACGAATTTTTACAATAAAATTTCCTCAACGTGAAAAATCGTGCAAAACACGGAAAATTTTTTCATTTCGATATCTGTTTTTACGAAAGATACGATATTCGCTTATCCGATAATTTTTGGATTTTAAAATGTCATACATAATGATGATTTTTATGTTTTTAAATTTTTTGATTAATCCTTCGATGTTTAAATTTGAAAATTTTAAAAAGCAGACTACGTTTCTTTAAGGGTTATCGGTGCCCTCCGTCATAAGACTGGCGGAAACGTCGAAATAACCAATTAAAGCCATACATAAAGAAAGTGATATTTAGAAGCTAAACCACGCCATATTAAATGTAATTCAATTAATTTCGCATTATTTTTCCAAAATCAATATATTTGTATAACTTCATATTACAGAGATGACAAATTGACCAAGTAGAGTTCAGAATTTTTCTCATTCTCTATCTTCACACTAGAGAAACGTGTTCTATTTTTTGCCACATATTTCCTAGAATTTCTGTACTACATAGATGGTGGAGAGAACTATTGTAAGTACAAAAGGAAACGTGCAATCTAGCTAATTACCGGTCGTCTGATGATTCTGAGAAATAACTTTTCCTTATTTCATTTCCAGCCTCTTTATGTTTGTTAGAATTACATCTCTCATCATCATCCATCCTGGATTCATTTCAAATGTTACGGCGGGCGAGTCTAATTGTTGGGGGTGTTGTCATCTACCTATTATTACTTGCAAGTGAATAAATTTGGACACTAATTTATATCGTGAAACAGGCTAGAACCATGATGAAATTCCGTTTATTTATTCATTATCAATAGGTTTTACAGAGCGATAAATAAATTAATCTTTATTATGTAAATATCTCAACAAACATTTACGGAGGGGGGCGCTGGAGTGCTATCTCGCCCGGGGCGCCAAAATTTCTCGGACAGCCCCTGATTCCATCCATTCCAAATTTTAGGAATTTGTTTTACATTGTTAATGAAAACCATCTGCATGAGAAAACCGTGACGTTCTCTATTAGCAAAACAAATTAATCGTACAAATGTAGTATGGCTCAGTAATGCGATATCTGGTTCAGGGGTTTCAGAGGAAATATATATTAGGACCAAATACAAGTTTTTTTACAAAAAAATCTAAGATTAAATTTTAAGGGTAAATTTGAAAAACTTGTTGTTGGCATCAACAAAATAAAAATGGCACGTTTCGAAACCAGTCGTACCAAGGATATGGTTCTCTAGAAAACACTTAGTCTGGTATGGATTCATCCACATTCTACAAGCATTTCCGCATATTTTGATGGTACACTGTATAAATACAAGCACTGAGCTCTTTGCAATGGTAGTTAAGTATTTATTTTGTTGAAACCCAGAAAAACTCCTACTTTTTCCCCATAAAAACTGAAAACTGTACACTAAATCTACAGGGATTTAAATTTCGTCTTCAGAAATAAGAAACTCCAATTTCTATACTTTCCGAAAGTTCAAGTTTCGAGTAAGATTCTTGAAGGGGAAAATTTTAAAAAGCAAATATATAAACATCACCGATTTACGTGATTTTCTTATGGGAAATGTGATATTTTAAGAATTTCGGATTGCCAAACGTAGCTCTCGCATGTAAAGACTTATCCTGAAATTTTGGTTTCTCTTTATTTAACCGTTCAAGAGGTATCGACTGCATAGACAGACAGACAAGCGATTTGTAAAAGAAATCGCTGAAAATAGTTCCGCACTGACAATTTATTGACGAAGAGAGGAAACATGAAATGTTCACTTGAAATATATTTATTAAATACGTATAACACGTGTTAGTTGATCATATTCATTTGTTTCCTGTCACCAAAGCTAAGTTCCGTAAACGGCCCGTATCTTTGGGATTGAGCGGATCGCAATGGCCTATGGCTGTTGTTGAATGAACACCTAAGATATTAAAACTCATCTCCACTTGCATGATAATTAGTTTTAAATTCTGTACACCTATCCCTCGATTTACACGGTAAATAGGTTCCGCAAAACCACCGTGTAAATCGGGACATTTATAAAGAAAATGGGGGGATAGGTTCCAAAAATTCCTTATTATTAATAAAACGAATAATTAATGTTTTATTTGTACATATGTACATAGTTATTTATCACAAATTTCAGTTCAGTCATTTATGGATGTTTTATTTGCACTAATCCAGGTAAATATTAAGTCATTGATTAAACTTAATTAATATGTACTTACAGTAATCATAAAAAATGCAAGATCCTCAAAATTAAAAGTTTACAAACAAAGAAAGTTTCACTCAAATTCTTATGAAAATGTCTTTTTATTCAGTATCTTCTTCGCTTGTTAATATAGCAACAATTTTCTCCTTCTTCCTCGGTTGAAATTCGTCACTACTGCCACTAACTTCCTCGGCACTAGAATTTTTTTCCAATTCATTTTCCACGAGAGTCATTATGGGTCTCATTTCAATAAACTCCGTTATCAAGGTTTGTTTTTTATTTTTTTCCAATTCATTGTAAATTTCCTGGTACGGAGCTAAGCAGTTTTAGAATTCCCTTTGAAATTTTAAGCTGCGATCCATGCTTGGATCATTATCGAGGAAATAATTTTCCAATTTTCTAGCCATTTCTAGGCCTTTACTTATTGTGTCGATAGTGAGTGTTGGAACTGGGTCATCGCAATCGCTTTCAGGATCACTGGAAGTGGAATTGATAACCATGTCTACCAATTCATCTTCATACAAACCTCTTTCCACCAACAATTCTTCGATTTCCCCAACAGCCAAATCATCTAAACCTTCACCTTCCACTAGATGTGCCAGATCAGTAATCTGATAATTTGCATTCTCTGCTGGTGGCATACTAGCACTAATCAAAACTACTTCGGGCCATATAGCTTTCCAACAGGCATTTAAAATTGATGTTTTTATTTCACGAGCTGCCAACGCCGTTATTTTCACACAATCTAAAACTGTAAAGTTTTTCCAAACTTGGCTGACACTAAGCGTATTGTCATCATCCAGTTCATCCAGAATTTTTGAAATGTACTTTTTTTGATATTTTACTTGCTTCCACCATCAGTACCTACCGTGTAAAACCGAGTCTCTTATCGTGTAAAACAAATCTGGTTACATTTTATTGGCCGTGTTAAACCGAAACCGTGAAAATCCACTACCGTGTAAATCAAGGGATAGATGTAATGTATTTTGCGGGTTTTTGGGGTCCACTTTGTCTCTCTGCAATGATCCAGCAATGACTTTTGGAGATTGCGCGTTGAAGATGAAGTGCGGATGGAATGCGAGACCGTACTAACAGAGGCTGCAAAGGAAAAGCTTTCAAACGATTGAGGTGTGTTAAATCAGTATTATATAAGCAACGAATTCAAATGACGCTCAGGAAAACTAATGGCTCTTTATTCCACATTTGAATGTAAAAAATAAATAATCGAGTGAATTAGAAAACGAACTACCTCAAAAAATAGGCCTATGTAGCATAAAAATATCGTACATAGTAAAACGTGGAAAATAAGTTATGAGTTCAATGATGAACGCATTTTAACTGGTATATCAATAAACTAGAGCGAATGATTGGTTCGGTGAGAAAAATTCTAAACTCTAAACCAATGGAATTTGTATCGTATGCATAATCCTCATTTCCAAGTATTACAGCTTCCTCTTCCTCCTCCTCTCCTTAATCTCTCCCTCCCATTTCACTTCCCCATTCGACTTCTATTACCTTCAACGGTCTCCCTCCATCACTCCCATGACCTCCCTCCCTATTACCCTCTCTCTTTCCTTCCCATTCCGTACTCCAATTTTATCTTCGTCGTTGACCTAGGCCGACCTCTATCCTTCACCCCCCCTTCTCTTTCATATTTTCTCCTCCTCTGTCTTCCTCCCTTTCCTTCCTCGCCGTCCGCGTCATTAACACCCTCCACTTGCTTCCCACTCGCCAATTCCCTCTCTTTATTTTCTTGACTCTCTCCCTCTCCAAATCTATCTATCTCTCTCTCTCTCTCTCTAAATCTATCTCTCTCTCTCTCTACGCTCCCCACTCTTTTCCACCCTCCGTTTTCCTTCTCCTTACATCATCCTCCCTTTTTGTGCCATTTTCTCCCTTATCAGCAGGTGTCACCGTGCCACAGTGCCACACCGAAACTCGCTTTTGATAATCATTCATCATGACATCTGATCGCATTAGAAACATTTTTGTCGATAATGAAGTTCGTTTCCTGTTCTTCCATTGCCTTGATTTATCTGTTATGCATTCAAATTCGGTACAGCCAGATTACGGAGAGTTTTGTGAATGAAAGAATTGCTAGTCCTGATTATAAGTGTTCAGTTTTCTTCGATTGTGATAACGTTTAAATTCTTACGTACTTTCTTTTTGCATCTCTTAATGAATTATTGTTTTCCTTATAAGTAAATTACGATTGGTGTTTTTCCGGTTGAGTAATTCATCGATGAGCGTGGCGCATTTTTTCAGTTTTATTGCTTAATGAGTAACAAATAATCGGCAAAATTGAACGCCTCTTTTTATATACCTATTACTATCGTAATTTTATTGTATATTATTGAAGTATAAGAGATTATATTTCTTGTACATCAATTTGGTTAATGACTTAATAATAGCTTGGATGATATAAAGGCAATACACAATTAAATAAGCTCTTGAGGCCGAACAGCATATTATCCGAGATAAGCTATAGTATTTATAATGGTGTACGTTTAGTTAATGAAAATATAAAACCAATGCTATAAAAATTGATAACTTTGTTACAATTGAATTAGTAAAACTGGCTGATTTAAAAATTTACGAAATTTTTCGCCGTCCAGAAAAGATTTGCTTATTATTCTTTTAATACTAATTGTGAGGCTTAAAATGTTCTACGCACATGAAAATCTAGGACCAATAGATCAAATGCGTATCTATGTCAAAGCGACTTGGACGTTCGGTATATATTGGGTGAACGTTATATTATAAGGTCTCAAAATCTAGCGCTCCTATTGTATCAAATTTCCAGGGAGACAGCGCAACGCACATTGCTAATGGAACCCTGGCATGAAATATTTGAATGGATCGATCGAGGCAGCATAATTCTGTTGCGTATGTTTATCGATGAAACGATAAAGATAGATTTGCCTTCCGGCGAATGGGAGGAGTCGACGGGAAAGGAAAATAGAGATAGGAGAAGAGAGAAATGGGAGAGAGAGGGAGGGAGAGGGAAAGTGTGGCGAGAAAGTTGGGAATTGGATTAGAGAGAGAGAGTAAGAGGGGGTGGAGGAAGAGGAGGTGTGGAAATGAGGAGGAGAGAGGGAGGGAGGGAGGGGCGGGGCCATCTCGAGGGGTGTTTACAAATCTAATACGGTTTGCAAGCGATAAAACTGAAAATGCGGTGGGGAATTGAGTGCAGTTAAATTCCTAGTATATCGGTCGGAGGTGCGTGAGAAGACACTAGAAACTTGAGAGAGAGAGCAAAGAAGGAGATTGGAGAGGGAGGAGAAATATAGATTGATTTGTAACGACGAGGGAGGGAGCCCCGGTATGTGGTAAGGGAAATGTACGACGGATGTTATAGGCGCGTAGGTCAGTGAGAAGAGTGGGAAGTGGGAGGGGGGAAGTGGGAGGGGGAAGTGGGAGGGGGGAAGTGGGAGGGGGGAAGTGGGAGGGGGGAAGTGGGAGGGGGGAAGTGGGAGGGGGAAAGTGGGAGGGGGGAAGTGGGAGGGGGAAGTGGGAGGGGGGAAGTGGGAGGGGGAAGTGGGAGGGGGGAAGTGGGAGGGGAACTAAGTGTGAGGGGGCTCAAGATGAGCGTTTTTTCGGAGCTGGAGTTAGTGGGAAGGGGGTTGGGGGGAATAAGAGGTTGCGGAAGGAGTCGAGGGAGGGAGTTTGGCCCAGGACAACCTCGACAGAGAGGCAGAAGAAGAAGAGGCGGGGAGACAGTGGGTATTGATTTCCTCGGCTCACCGTGTGCGGCGCTGGTGCTCCCGTGCCCCCCTCCATTTTCCCCCATCCCGCTTTTAAGCCCACCCACTTCACAGGAGTGCGTTTAATGTAAGCTTCGACCTGCGTCATCAGCCTCGTGGTAAATGAGCAACAAAATGTTGCTCCCGATCATGAGAGCGACGGACTTTTGACTTGAGTGGCTTATTTCTGTAATGATCCGAGACGCTGAGATGTGAAAAATAAACAATTTCCTTCTAATCTGATAATATCGTGGTTATATTTTTATGCCGTAGAACTGGAACTAGAACATATGCGTACAAAACCTTTGCGAAATAATTGTCTTTCACCTTATCAACTCAAATACTAAGAGAAATATTCCTTAGAGTATCTGTATTTTTTAGCTTATAAAAATTACGATCCTTAATTTTTATATACTTGGTAATGGAAAAGTAATACTGCATCGCAGTAACGTCGATATAACGAACAAATGGTTTTTTTGGGACTGTGAAAAACTACAGAAACTTTTCCCACTTTACCTGTAGATAAGTACTGGGGGAGGCTTAAGATGAAAATTTACATCGTACAGTACCCAAAAATTACATTTAATTAAATTCATTTAATGAACGCTGATACCAGCAAATTTCTCCGCGAGCTACAGTTAGAGTTTACGTCATTCCCGTCAGAAGCTCGCATCTGAAGCCTTCATTTCATACTTCGCCTTCTTCTCTTCCCTCTAACCTCTGTTCATTTCCCTTTCCACGTCTGGCCCCATCTGCTCCCTCTCTCTCTCTAACTTCCCTATTCTTGATTCAATCTCTTTTTACCTCTTAATCAATGTGGGAATGGCTGTTTTGGAAATGAAATTCGCACACCTATAGATTCCCAAATGATATATATATATATATATATATACCAATAGGAGCTACTTCGAACTTCTTCCGGAATCGCTAATATACTAACCCGTGTTGTATTTTATTGAAAAACGCCGTAGAATACTTAGGCCTCAGCTCAGAGTACCTACATATAAGAATATAATATCGAGGTAACAAATGGAGTCATGAACCTGAAATCGATCTCATAGTGTATGAATCTATTTAACTTTTAAATGAAGACTTAATGGTTTCAATTAATTATTATTTATTACGTTTTATTATTATTGCTATTATATTACAGAATTAAAAAACGAAACATCTTCCAAATACGTATCATTTATAAAATCTCTCAATTTTCCTCCTAAAAGAGAAGACATTTTTGAGGGATTTATCACAAATGCATTCATTCACGCAAGTGTGGCACCTATTCCAATCCATTAGCGTAAGACACAATCGCTCATTTACGCAATCAGAGGTCTCAGTATAATTTCGAGCGTATTCGATTATTTTATTAGATAAATGTTTCCCAACATGGGTGCCGTAAAGTGTTCTGATGCGTGCCGCAAAATTTATTCTATTTTCCCGTTTAAAAAAATCCAAACCAGAGTTAAGACGAACTTTATTTCGTCGCAAAGGCACTTCGAAACGAAAGGAGATACGACGATGGGGGTTAAGGGTTCAACTTCAGCACCATGATTACTGACGGTGGATAGGGGAAAGGGGTGCCGCCAAATTCTGAAAAGTCACTTAAGGGTGCCGCGACTCTAAAAGACGCTGTATTAGATGATTAAACTCGTAATTATTATTCCATTCTCCCTCACAGTCATTTATATTTATTATAGAAATACGTAGATATGATCTTATTAATTGGCCGAACCAAGAAATATGATGATTAACACACGTTTCAAAATTGCGCTCCTCGTTAGTCCGTTCCTTCCCTCCGGCCTTTTATTTTATGATCGCCGCCACTTGTTCCATCGCACATCCTTTTTATTTTCTCCGTACGTAGTATAGGGAAAGAGTATCGTGATCACGAAAAAAATCGACTTCGAGTTTTCAACGGAAATACACGTTTTGAGGTCCCTAGTACACATTTAGAATATTTTCGGAATGATGTCTGTGTGTGTGTCTGTGTGTGTGGTTGTATGTGATTGTGAGCGCTCTAACTACAAAAGTACTTGTCATATTAATACCAAATTTCATATGTAACACTTTAGCATGAGCACAAAGAACAGATTAGTTTTGGACAATAACGGTTAACTGGAAGTCGAGGTTTATTCGAAACCCGATTGGGTTTTTCCGATAGTTCTCCGATAATATATCATTATTGTTTACATTATCATTACAAAAATGTAGAAAATATTATTTCCTACGTCTCTTATTTCAGACAATTTTCCATAGCAGTTATTATTTAGGAATTATTTATATAGAATCAGTGTTTTCGGTTTCCGTCAAATATCTTAAAAACGTCGTAAATGGTAATCTTCGTGAGGACCAAAGTTATAGAGAGTAATATTTCTTCCAAGATTTGTTTGAAACAAATTTTCGTAGAACCGTCCATTTCGGAGATATTTAACTTATTCTTAAATTTTCAGTACACGACCATGTAGCGGTGAATTCTGTAAACATATTAAAAATATACCTACCTAATTTACGGCAATAAGGACAACTGTTTTCTTTTACGATAGGAGATAATAATTTTGCCTTATAGTGCTATTCATAATAATTTAAATATCTGTACCCCAAATATGGAGAATGTCATTTGTTGGCCATATCAGATTTTTACTTTCTCATACGAAGTATCGAGAAAGTATTGTTTTCGCGAAAAAATTCGACCCCAAGATTTTTACGGAAATATCCGTTTTAGGTGTCGCTGAATCCGAAAAAGTTGTTTTCGTGATGCCGTCTGTCTGTCTGTCTGCCTGTTACTGGCGCTGGAGCCTAGACGGTAAAGCGAAAATGAATGAAATCCCGTACTTAGGTATTTTATCATACTGAGCAGAGTATACATAGAAATGGTTGACATTGAAGAATAATTAAGAGTAGTTTATTCTACGCATTTTTAAAACAATCCGATTTTCTCGAAAACGGCTATAACGATTTTGATCAAATTTCGTACAGTTACTTGAGTATACATCTATAATAATGCTACCTATTTAATTTTTCTCAATGAATGAATATAAGGGTAGTTTATTCTTGGGCAACTTGAACAAAAATTGGATTTTCTAAAAACAGGCTCATACGATTTTCATTTTCTAAAGATAACTAAACGACGCATTATTTAGTACACCTATATGAGAAAGTTTGTAGAATGTATGTTGTACCGATTTTTTAATTTTTGTTTCGCAACCCGTAACTCTTAGTTTTCTCTTTCTCTTCCTCGAAGCAAATCAAGCGTCACTTCGAAAAGAAGCCATCTTCTCGACTGAGAATGAAATGGTGTATGTGACGCTGTCATCTACATCTACATCTACATGATACCCTGCAAATCACCAGACTGGTGGGTGGCAGGGGGTGCAGCACACCGAAACCTACCTAATAACGTCCCTCGTGGGAATCACTCTCCTGTTATGATCCCGTATGGTCCTTGGGAAAAACGAGCTCTGATATCGCTCGGTCCTACAGTCGATCTCTCGTATTTTATTCTCGTGATCGTGCCTGCCCATGTACGTAGGTGCCTCTAATATTCCTGAGACCTCCTCTAAGAGAACTTCCGACCTAAATTTCTCCAGAAGCCTTAACCTAGCGCTAATTCTGCGATCCTCTAGCGATATCCAATTCAACTCCTTCAAGAGTGATGTGACGCTTAATTTTTGCTCATATTTTTGCTTTACGAATCTGGCTGCTCTGCGTTGGATTCTTTCTAACTCAAGTATTTGTCCCTTTTCGTACGGATCCCATATGCTGGAAGCGTATTCGACCTGAGATCTGACCAATGATAAATAACACGTTTCTCGTACCTGTTCTGTGCTACTTCTTACTATTCTGCCTACGAAGCCCAATTTCTTATTAGCTGCGCCTACGATCCTTCGAATATGCATATACCATGATAGATCACGACAAATGGTGACTCCTAAATATTTAACGTACACTGCAGATTGGATATTCTATCTATCAATTCTGTACTCCGAGTCTAATTCATTGTTCTTACTCTTCCAGAAACTCAATAGCGAACATTTGCTGTGATTAACTTCGATTTTCCAATCTTGACACCATGCTGAAAGGGCGTTTAAATCTTCCTGGAGCGATTTTTGGTCATTCTGACTCGTTATCTCCTTATATAAAACTGTGTCATCTGCGAAAAGTCTTATTTTGCAGCGAACTACCGAGCAGATATCGTTTATATACCCCGAGCGTATGAACAAGCTTTCCATAGAGGAAGGAATAAGCGATCATAATGCTGTGTACGTAGAATTTAAGCTAAAAGTGGAGAAACAGGTTAAGGCTAGAAGACGCGTATATATGTACGCCAAAGGCGATTTCTCGAAATTTAGGTCTTTTTTACAGACACAATTCCCTTATTTCTGCGGGGCATCTATCGACGCTAGTACAGAGGAATTATGGTGCGTGTTCAGGGATATGATGCGAGAGGGTACGGATAAATTTATTCCACATAAACTTAAACGTGATGGTGCGGAACCAAGATGGTACAACCAGAAAGTTAGATGCGCTCTTAGACGGCAAAGAAAACTTCACGCTCGCTTAAATAGTAATTCTTCAAAAGTCACAGAGGAACAGAGGTCAATGATACGGCAACAATACAGAGAGGCGCGGTCAAGAGCTAGAGTAACAATGATTACAAAAAGGAAGTTCTGCATAGTAATTTGAAAGAAAATCCGAAAGCATTTTGGTCGTACGTTAGAGAGGTTCATGGTAGAGGCCCCACCATAGCGTCTTTGAGAACGGAGGCAGGTGATGTAGTACATGACAGCGCGGAAAAAGCGAACTTGTTAAAGGAACACTTTCAGAAAGCGTTTACTTCAGTGAGCAACGAATTTGAGGAACCAGCTTTGAATGATGAGGGAAATTCGATGGAAGATATGATATTCTCGGAAACAGGTATCGCGCACCAGCTAGAGTCTATTAAGCTAAATAAGTCTCCCGGGCCGGAGGGCATACCCGCGCGTGTGTTGAAAGAGCTAGCCTCGGTAATCGCACCTTACTTGAAAATAATATTCGAAAAATCCGTTGCACATGGTACCGTTCCAAAAGACTGGAAGCTAGCATACGTAACGCCCATCCACAAAGGCGGTGATAAAGAGAACCCCGAAAATTATAGACCGATTTCCTTGACGTCATTATCGTGTAAGATTCTAGAACATATAATTGTTAGCTCTGTTCTGCGTTATTTAGACGGTCGTTCTTCACTAAGCAAAAACCAACACGGGTTTCGGAAAGGTAGGTCATGCGAAACGCAGCTCGCCCTGTTCGTAAACGAATTGTTACAATGCGGAGAGAAAAACACTCAGGTTGATGCCATTTTCATTGATTTTAAAAAAGCGTTTGACAAAGTACCCCATAATAAATTAATAGGAAAACTAGGAAAGTACGGCATAAACCCTAATATCGTGAGTTGGGTAAAAGACTTCCTCTCAGACAGAAAACAGATAGTAGTTATTGATGGGAAATCTTCATACCCGGTAAAAGTCGCATCAGGTGTTCCACAGGGAAGTGTCATAGGCCCACTACTATTCCTGATATATATAAACGATATCTGCTCGGTAGTTCGCTGCAAAATAAGACTTTTCGCAGATGACACCGTTTTATATAAGGAGATAACGAGTCAGGATGACCAAAAATCGCTCCAGGAAGATTTAAACACCCTTTCAGCATGGTGTCAAGATTGGAAAATCGAAGTTAATCACAGCAAATGTTCCCTATTGAGTTTCTGGAAGAGTAAGAACAATGAATTAGACTCGGAGTACAGAATTGATAGATTGAATATCCAATCTGCAGAGTACGTTAAATATTTAGGAGTCACCATTTGTCGTGATCTATCGTGGAATATGCATATTCGAAGGATCGTAGGAGCAGCTAATAAGAAATTGGGCTTCGTAGGCAGAATAGTAAGAAGTAGCACAGAACAGGTACGAGAAACGTGTTATTTATCATTGGTCAGATCTCAGGTCGAATACGCTTCCAGCATATGGGATCCGTACGAAAAGGGACAAATACTTGAGTTAGAAAGAATCCAACGCAGAGCAGCCAGATTCGTAAAGCAAAAATATGAGCAAAAACTAAGCGTCACATCACTCTTGAAGGAGTTGAATTGGATATCGCTAGAGGATCGCAGAATTAGCGCTAGGTTAAGGCTTCTGGAGAAATTTAGGTCGGAAGTTCTCTTAGAGGAGGTCTCAGGAATATTAGAGGCACCTACGTACATGGGCAGGCACGATCACGAGAATAAAATACGAGAGATTGACTGTAGGACCGAGCGATATCAGAGCTCGTTTTTCCCAAGGACCATACGGGATCATAACAGGAGAGTGATTCCCACGAGGGACGTTATTAGGTAGGTTTCGGTGTGCTGCACCCCCTGCCACCCACCAGTCTGGTGATTTGCAGGGTATCATGTAGATGTAGATGTAGATATATATATCAGGAATAGTAGTGGGCCTATGACACTTCCCTGTGGAACACCTGATGCGACTTTTACCGGGTATGAAGATTTCCCATCAATAACTACTATCTGTTTTCTGTCTGAGAGGAAGTCTTTTACCCAACTCACGATATTAGGGTTTATGCCGTACTTTCCTAGTTTTCCTATTAATTTATTATGGGGTACTTTGTCAAACGCTTTTTTAAAATCAATGAAAATGGCATCAACCTGAGTGTTTTTCTCTCCGCATTGTAACAATTCGTTTACGAACAGGGCGAGCTGCGTTTCGCATGACCTACCTTTCCGAAACCCGTGTTGGTTTTTGCTTAGTGAAGAACGACCGTCTAAATAACGCAGAACAGAGCTAACAATTATATGTTCTAGAATCTTACACGATAATGACGTCAAGGAAATCGGTCTATAATTTTCGGGGTTCTCTTTATCACCGCCTTTGTGGATGGGCGTTACGTATGCTAGCTTCCAGTCTTTTGGAACGGTACCATGTGCAACGGATTTTTCGAATATTATTTTCAAGTAAGGTGCGATTACCGAGGCTAGCTCTTTCAACACACGCGCGGGTATGCCCTCCGGCCCGGGAGACTTATTTAGCTTAATAGACTCTAGCTGGTGCGCGATACCTGTTTCCGAGAATATCATATCTTCCATCGAATTTCCCTCATCATTCAAAGCTGGTTCCTCAAATTCGTTGCTCACTGAAGTAAACGCTTTCTGAAAGTGTTCCTTTAACAAGTTCGCTTTTTCCGCGCTGTCATGTACTACATCACCTGCCTCCGTTCTCAAAGACGCTATGGTGGGGCCTCTACCATGAACCTCTCTAACGTACGACCAAAATGCTTTCGGATTTTCTTTCAAATTACTATGCAGAACTTCCTTTTTGTAATCATTGTTACTCTAGCTCTTGACCGCGCCTCTCTGTATTGTTGCCGTATCATTGACCTCTGTTCCTCTGTGACTTTTGAAGAATTACTATTTAAGCGAGCGTGAAGTTTTCTTTGCCGTCTAAGAGCGCATCTAACTTTCTGGTTGTACCATCTTGGTTCCGCACCATCACGTTTATGTTTATGTGGAATAAATTTATCCGTACCCTCTTGCATCATATCCCTGAACACGCACCATAATTCCTCTGTACTAGCGTCGATAGATGCCCCGCAGAAATAAGGGAATTGTGTCTGTAAAAAAGACCTAAATTTCGAGAAATCGCCTTTGGCGTACATATATACGCGTCTTCTAGCCTTAACCTGTTTCTCCACTTTTAGCTTAAATTCTACGTACACAGCATTATGATCGCTTATTCCTTCCTCTATGGAAAGCTTGTTCATACGCTCGGGGTAATTCGTTACGAGTAAATCTAATATATTGTTCGATCTCGTGGGACATCTTACTAGCTGACACAACGAGTGTTTAACGAAGGTTTCTATAAGTGCTTCGCATGATTCACGCTCTCTACCACCGGGATCAAAGCAATTATGATTCCAGTCTACTGAAGGTAAGTTGAAATCTCCTCCTATTATAATAGCCCTCTCTTTATTTTTCGATATTAGCGTTGCTACTTGTTTCTCGAGATTATGAATAATTTCTAAACTTGCATTGGGAGGCCTATAAAATGCGCATATATTTGCTATAGTATAATCGCTTCCTCTAACTCCACACCAAACACTTTCTATTTCGGTGTCATTAATCGGTAGTGGAAAACTTTCGTATGCCTTGCTGACTGCTATAAATACTCCACCTCCCGTCCGGATACTACGATCCTTTCTAAAAATTCTATAGTCTTGAGGGAATACCTCCTGACTTGCAATCTCGTCAGTGAGCCAACTCTCTGTACCGATCACGACATCGGCTTCTAGACTACGAATAATATGCTCAAAATCGGCAATTTTCTTACGGATGCTGCGGCAGTTCAATACGACGACATTTAATTTCTCACTATCGCTTCTCAGATAAACCTCAGCCTTACCATTCGTAATCGTTCTAGGAATACATCTACATGCGTTCTTCATACTATTATTCCGCCAATTGGTTGATATAGCATTTTCTTTCTGATCGCGTTTTATTTCACCATTTTTATCGAAATCCCAAACGTTAACACTATTGACATCACGGATGTCAGCGCCTTCATCGCTCGGTAACTCTAATTTATTTGCGGTATCGGCCGGATTTCTCGTAATATTGTTTTCTATTACCCTCTTAATTACACCTATTCCCCTAAGACGCCTACACTGTACCCTGCTCTCTAGCCTAAAAAAGCCCTACTATGCTCAAGGATCCTACGCGCTACACCCTGGGATGCCTCCGGCGTGTAATGAACCCCCGAGCCATTTAGGGGTGCCCCACACGATCCAAGAATCGGACGAAGGTCAACGAAATCCACCCCCATGTCCCTACAGAAAGACCATAACCTTCGGTTTAGCCCCTCCACCCTACTGTTTAGCCCCTCCACCCTACTCCAAACCTCAGAGCCACAGTCAATCCGCGGGACAATGCTGCAGATGGTTAAACGCACATCAACCCCAGACTCCTCTCGGACACGACCGACCTCGGAGTTTAAGTCCCTAAAGGAACTCAAAATCTCCTCGGAGCCGCGCTTCGAGGCGTCATTGGTGCCAACATGCGCCACCACCCGCAGACTAGAGCAGCCCGTGCCAACGACCTCTTCCCGAACCACCTTCGTCACCTGGGGCACCGTACCTCCTGGTATACACCTGGAGAACACCCGCTCCACCACTCCCTCCCGGCGGGCCCTTGATAGCAAAGGCGCCATCACACGCCGGACATTAGAGCTACCTATCACTAACAACCCTCCCTTCGCAACCCGACTCCTCTTAGGTGGGATAGGTACGGTCACAGAGTTCGTTGAGCTATCCTCCGACAGCACCGCAAACCTGTTGCTAACAGGGGTAGGTTCACATACCACCTGCTTCCGCAGCACCACCCCACGACTACCACGTGTAGCCACCCTCCACTCATCGGGCTTTATGGAGGGAGTCGTCCCTACCCGTGGAGAGACCACGCAAGACTCCTCGATCACCCAGCCGGCGTTAGCACTTGGGCGAACCCGAGCCGCCATCCCGGCGCGGAGGGATCTCGAGGAGCGCCTCACGCGTCCCACCCGGACACAAGACTCCTCGCAACCTTCCACCCTAGAGCGGAGCTCCGCAACTAACTTCTCAAGCTCCGCGACCCGGGCCCGCAAGGACTCGCAATCAGCAGCACTCTTGAAGAGAGAAACAGAGGGCCTAAGGGGAGTCATCCTATCTTTTCCAATTACGGGTTTCTATAAGCTCTTAAATATCGTATGTAATAGACTAGCCTAACGCTTAATATACGCGGGGAAGTTATTCCTGGAGTGCTCGAGTGAAGGGATCAAGGGTCAAGCGCAGGTAGAAAGTGAAAGTTAGTCACAACGCAAACAACGTTAGTTCGCACACAAGATGGTTAGTACACAATCAACGTGTAAATTTGTAAACTATGAGTTACGGAAAAAAAATACTCTAAAAAATACAATTACTATTTAAATAAACGGACTTATAAAAAAACAAAAACTGGGTGCTGGAAAAAGAACGATACTACGGTATTCAACAATGAAATATTAAGTTAACACAAAAACGATGACAAGGATTACTCAAATACTACAAACAACGTTAGAAGTTAATAAAACAGAGGTTAGCACACAAACACCTTACAATTCTAATAAAAGGAAGAAGTTACGTTTATAGAGTATGGAGTGTTAGAAAATTTACTACACTACGGTATACGACTAATAAGTATTACGATAAAAAAAATGACAAGGAGGTTATTAGTTAAGATAACTACTACTATACGTAAATAAGCTATAGGAAAGGTTAACAAGTAATATAAAAGAAAAGTTAGTTCTACTTAACAATACGTCTACTTCTACTCTAATGCTACTGCTACAATGGTCGCTCGTAAGTCCGTTGGGCTCCACTGAAGGAATTGAAAGGCACGTCCGCTCTCTTCAACAGCCAGGTAGAGACGGACAACTCTACCTGCACGTGCCCTTACGTTCTGTAAATATAATAATAGAAATACTCAGCGTTTCCTTTGTCTCATTCACTTCACTTCTAATTGTTCGGATTCTGATGTACGTTGCAGCAATGGCTGATTTCTATCTCTCTCTCTCTCCTGGCAATAGCTGTCTCTTCCGCTCTAATTACCAAATTCCTCCCATCCGTTTTTACCTCCCTCTCGATTTCTCTGTTTCTCTCGTCCTTCTTTTCTTTCATTGAAATAATACAGGGTTCTTCATAATACCCGTTTTTAATTTGATTATATATAAAATATAGAAAACTACATGCAGTACAAGTGGAAACAAACATCCTCCGTTTGATCATACCTTCAAGTTTCCCCAATCATTTTATACTATAATAGCCCAGGTCTGTTTGTTGGGTTGGTTACGCTTTCACGATGGCCGATATAGAGCGTTTTAACAAACTTGCTGAATACGTAGAAGATTGAAATTTGGCAAGGATGCTAGATTAACATATTTTAAGGTAATGACGAAAATAAATCTCCATAAAAGTCCTGGGTTCGACTCAAAGGAAGATATTTCCATTTTCCGTAAGGTAACATGTAAAAATCAATTTTTTGATATGCAGGCTTTTTAAAATTAGAAGGAATTAACCTACGATCTTCGGATCTGAACCATTTTGAAGAAAAAATTACAAATTTTCTTATTCTGTTCATATTTTTCCGCATACAATTCGAAATCGCTTATGTCATACGTTTAATTCACATATTTAGTAGAAATATTGCCATTTTAACGGAATGTTGCCTTGGCTACCAATTCCATTGTTAGACCTCGATATCATATTGTTATATCAATCCTTATGGGTATATAAGCGTACTTTGTATGCTTTTAATACGAGATAGGGAGGGAGAGAGAGGGATGGTAACGCAGGGAGAGAGAGGGAGGGAGAGGGAGTGAGGGAGAGGGAGTGAGGGAGAGAGGGGAAGGAGAGGGAGAAGGGAAGGAGAGGGTGGAAGGGAGGGGGAAGGAGGGAGGAGGAGAGAGGGAATGAGGGGGAAGGGGTGGAGAGAGGGAGGGGGGAGTGAGGGGTAGAAGGGAGGGAGAGAGAGGGAGGGAGACAGACAGAAAAATGACTTCATTGAGGGTGAAAATGAAACTATATAGTCCCTTCTTACATTTGAGAGAGAGAGAGAGAGAGAGAGAGAGAGAGAGAGAGAGAGAGAGAGAGAGAGAGAGAGAGAGAGAGAGAGAGAGAGAGAGAGAGAGAGAGAGAGAGAGAGAGAGAGAGAGAGAGAGAGAGAGAGAGAGAGAGAGAGAGAGAGAGAGAGAGAGAGGGAGGAGGGAGGGAGGGAGGGAGGGAGGGAGGGAGGAGGGAGGGAGGGAGGGAGGGAGGGAGGGAGGGAGGGAGGGAGGGAGGGAGGGAGGGGAGGAGGGAGGGAGGGAGGGAGGGAGGGAGGGGAGGGAGGGAGGGAGGCAGGGAGTGAGTGAGTGAGTGAGTGATTAGAAGTATTCGATGTTAAAACAGTGCACAATTTTATTCTTGTGATTTTTTCATGTTGCGTTTGAAAATTTAGCTTCATTAAACCCGTTGAAATCATCGGGCACCTATGCTAGTTAAAATATAAGCCTCTGATTCACATTTAAAGCTTACCCATATGAAAGGATGAAGCCTGTTGCCTAGGAAGCCTATTGTTAGACCCAGAAAAATTACCACTTTTTTGCGATAAGATCTATAAATTTACGCTAATTCTACTCGGATTTGAATTCTGTCTTCAAAAAAAGGAAACTACAATTTATATTCTATCCGATAGTTGAAGTCTCGAGTTCGTATCTTGAGAGGAAGTAATTTTAAAATGCAAATATAAAAACCTCTACATCGATTTATATGTTTTCTTATGGGCCATAAATGGGGCAAAAAGGGGCCAAAATAGCTAGTAAGGCGCATGGAACGGGGCGAGAAGAGGACGTCATTGCACCCTCAATCTGCGGTTCTCTTCGTCTACTTATAAGCGAGATGGAACATGTGTTCGGCCCTCTCTTTCGCTAGCACCACCCTTCCCTCTACCGGAGGAGCGCAGCCACCGAGGCTTATTCGTGGACGCAAAAATCCTGAAAATAGGGAATCGACCCATACCAAAGCGAGTCCTTTCGCGGGGCACTTTCCAGAGGAACACTTCTTCGAGATATCGCTAGCGGAGAAAACTATTTCATATCCTATAGCCGCTTAGCATTCCGATATTAACGCCTGGAAATATCGAAGACGCATGTACGTTGTTGCGAACGAAAGAAACAGTAATTCGAGGAATCGGTGACGCGGTGTGTTGTAGATATCGTTTAGAACAAATCTAGGAGTTTTGAATGGGTGCGTTAAGTAAACTCGATTAAGCTAAATACTTGGGAAAATCTTCCAGGAATATATGCATTCATCCCTAATCCTCAATTTTGCATAGAGAAAGAAGATGATACAAACACCTGACTATTAGGATAATGTCGGAAGTGACGACAGAGAAAACGAATGCGTGGAATCTTGGTGAAAGAAGAGAGACGAATTTAAACTTCTATATGAAGTTTATAAATGTGAACATGGATTTTTTAAATGTGCATGCGGGAGCAATCCTAGGTATCTTGGATCCTCAAGTGAGGTAATTTTAAGAAGAATGTTAATTTATTTTCCAATTCTTAAAAATTAAAACATCGCCGGCGAAAAATAGAAGAAGCCCCATTGAAATCCCAACTTTTCGGCGATATATATTGCGAGCCTACATTTATCTACTTGTAAGCGATTTATAGATAGCTTGCATGGAGAGCGATCCCTTAGTAACCGAAGCCGTCCTGTATGCAGTTACCTAATCTGTTTGTGGTTGACCTCCGCATTTGTTCTTTTCTCCATGGCCCCGTTTAATAAATGCGCTGTCGTCTTGCTTTCTCTCCTATCTTGGCATTGAATTAATTCATAAATGCATTAAGATTGCTATTTTTTCCCGTGCTGATTTATAAATTACTAGCTGGAGTTCCCGTTGAATTACAACTGATTTAGTGAATGTAAAACTTCGACCGTGTAACATGTAAGCATCGCAAGAATAAGATAGTAGACAGTTTTAACCGTCGAATAAAGCAAAAATGAAGAAAACCGCTCCGCATTTTCCTATTTAAATGAATGAAGGAAGAAAATCTTGCACTGTGAAAAATCGAAAATAATGTATGAACTCCCTCCCCATATCTCCTTCCTTCCCTCCCCCCACTCCTCCCTCACTTCCTCTCCCTCCCTCTCTCTCTTAAATGTAAGAAGGGGCTATATAGTCTCAATATAAATGCATTGAACTCTCAATTGCGGCGACAATGGGAGTTGTCATAGTAGCTTAGAATTGGTATTGTAATAAAACTGAGAAAATCACGTATTTTATTGATTCTAACCGCATTTCTACGCGCATTCGAACAGAATTCGGAATCTGTCTTCAATAAAAATAAACTTTGTTCTCTTCCACAAGGAAGTATCCAAGTTTCAAGTTCGTACCGTGATTTTAAGTATGTAATTTCAAAGTGCAAATTTAAAGTAGTCTACACTCATCCCTGTATTTCAGTTGAAGGACGCAGCAAAATACTTGACGTTTGATAATTAAAACGTTCGCTATTTCGATTCAAAGTGTCATAAAGAAACAAACCCTTCTCCATTCACTAAGTTAGGATGTAAGGAAGAATCGTACCAAATTTGGTTATTCTAGCTTTTATCGTTTAGGAGGAGTTCCATGAACAAACCAACAAACACACCCTTCAAAATATATTATAGGAGCTTGTTAAACGTCTTTTACCCCTTCCTCAGCGTATTTTGAAGTTGGCGCATTACTTTTCATTGTTTCATTAATTACGCATCCAACTCTTCCTGTCCGTCCTCTGCCTGTTTCGCCCTAATAAAGAACATTCTCTCACTTCGCTAATGTGAGGCATAACTTCCAATTGATCTTTTATGGCTTTTCCTAAAGCCCTTGTGGTATTTTCTCATTCTCAGTGCCATTAAAGGCGATATAAAACCATTTATGTTCTAGATTCATGGAGGATATTCTATGCTTTACAGATATGAATTGCTTAGTGAGATTTTGCAGCGGTTCAACCGGGAGTTTATAGAGCACTCTGTTCACAATAAAGATGTAAGACCAAGCGATTTTCACCATTTTCCAAAATGAAGTGTTTCAAACTGACGAGGTGGTGAAAACACATCTGAACAGTTAGTTTCAAAGTCTGATCTCTGGGCAAAAGGGGAAACAATGGCTCAACCCAAAGTGAGATTATTGACTTAATCGATAGGATATGATTTTCATTTCTGAATTATAAAGTTCCAATACGTCACTTCCGGAAATTCGCTATAAATTTACTTTATGACTTCCTCACTTACTAAACCATAGAAAATGATTTCAGGATTGCATGAGCGCAAACCAATCTCCCCATTCTTACAAAGTGCTGAATTATAATATTCATAGCTATAAATATTAAATATCGAAGTTTTTGCTTCTTGCTGGCCTATAGGTACATTTTAAGATTTCTATAGCGACGGTAGTTCTACCCATCCCTATAATATTACTGATGCTTGTGGTTTACACTAACATTTACTCGGTAATCACTGGTCAATTGCTGGTAGAAGAATTAGAAATTAATATATTCGAAGGCTGTGTCAATCCAATGCACGAGAATGAAACTAGCAGATTAGTATTTTTCTTGTTAAAGGAAATACATATTCAGAATCTGTTCACTAGAAATCCTCCTGCAATGGAATTATTTCCAACTGATACTTTGATGTGTCGTTAATGGATGATGTAATCGGAAAGGCAGTGGAGGCAAACTTATTCTGAAGATTCATTTTGGTACACTTCAACGTCTTCTTTTTAGGCTTTTACACACAGCGTAACTCTGAAAATCAAATAATTAAACCTTATGAAATCCTTTTTTGGATACTAATCCTAGAGAGAATGCCATGTGAAAATGACTGACAAAAATTTCTTTTTAAAATCATTCTTAAAAACACTATAAGTATTAAATTGTAATTAAATGTACATGAAATGATTCAAATAAGTTGTCGTGATTATTATTAGTTTTCATAATAATTAACTGAATACGTTACTTGGATTAATTATAAAATCTGTTATTAAAATAATACCTCAATCAAATTTTCCCTGGAAAGTACGCTTTGATTAGCTGCTTCCAAAAAAGCAAACTTTAATGAGATTCGAGGCCTTATTGCAAATCCAGATAGCAGAAGAGATGTCGTGAGATGAAATCCGATGTTTTCCAATTATTGCTGGAATGAAGAATTAGTCAAGTTAGGGGAGAGGGTTATGCCTACGTCGCGACGGCGGTAACTATTTACAAGGCGACGGCGATGACGATCCTTAGGACCGAAATGCACCATACCGTATAAAAATTTACGGAGGAATTTTGATAAGAGAAGGTTAAATACCTCTCTGGTTTATACACTACAATAATCCAACAACATTTTTAAAAAATAACCCGTTAGTTATTGATATCAAGGTATTTCTAAATTCTACTACTTGTATTAATATAAAAAAATATATTATTTAAAAAATATTCACTAAAAAACAAGTATATATAAAAAACAACTTTCAGGAAGTGTATGGAGTAAAGATGAAACACCAATCTAACGGTTTCATTCAATGATTTTATTTTCAATTAAAAATTGAACGGTCTTAACTTCGTCTCCAAACCTTCGCTAAATTAAAAAAATCTGATGTGGCCACATATTTGGGGTATAGCTATTTAAATTATTATGAACTAGAAGCCCGCTGCAGCTTCGCCAGCAATTTTATAAAAAAACACGGAATGTATAAAATATTATAACTATTTCTTTTTTAATATTCAAATTTTCCATATATAACAAAAACATTTATTTATTAGTATCATATATGGCATTATAAATATCAATGATATAAATTTAACTTTTAAGCTAAAGCTTCTCTATAAACAACATTCAATGTTGTTGTACGTGGGTAATTGGGCACGGCAAATCGAAGATTTTGTCGATTTTTAACTCTCGATGCAGCTACATACAGTTGTCCATGAGAGAAAACAGTTTCTTTCAAAAAATCACCAAATGTTTCTAAAGTTTGTCCTTGTGATTTATTTATTGTGAGCCCAAAAGCTGGTTTAATGGGAAATTGACGTCTCTGCCACTCGAATGGAAAATCAATATCGGTTGGTTGTAGTGTTATACGGGGAATAAAATAAATTTCACCCGTTTGGCATACTTTTAATTTAAGAAGTCTCGTGCCAACCATATCTTCAACAATAAGTTTAGAGCCGTTACATAGCCCATGTTCAGGAGAAAGATTTCTTAACAGAATAACCATCATTCCACGCTTTAGTGTTAATCGATGTGCAGGGATGCTTGCTGTTTCAATTGAATTCAAGTATTCGACTGGAATAACAGTTTTCTGTTGTTCTGTTGTTAATGCATCAGCACTTAATGCCAAGAAATACCTGGAAATAGTGAAACCATAGAATATATTCAATCTAAGTCTAATAGTTTGAGTTACTTACGTTGTTTTAAAAGTGGTTTGCTATGTAGAATCCAACGGCAGACAAAAATATTACTAACAATAAAACGTAGTAATATAAATAGTAGAAACGCCTATCAATAATACAGGCTATCTTTAGTTGTTTATATTGTTGCCCTCCTCCATCCCTCTCCCCCCTCTCTTTCCTCTTCCTCCCCCTCTATAAGTGCATTTATATTCCCGTAAGGATTGATATAATATTCGGATTTTGAGGTTTAACAGTATAATGAGTCGCTATGGCAACATTCCGTTAAAATGGCAAGATTTGCATCAAATATGTAAATTAACGTTTAACGCGGAATACTTCGAACTGTGGGCGAAAAAAGACGAACAGAATAAGAAACGTTATAAATTTTTCTTCAAAATGGTTCAACTCCGAAGGTCGTAGCTTAATTCCTTCTAATTTAATTTCCAAATGAATAAGAGGCTGCACGTCGAAAAATCGCGTTTTACATGTTAAGTAATGGGAAATGGAAATGCTTCCATTGGAGTCGAACCAAGGAATTTTTTCGAGATTTAAACTGGTCATCACCTGAAAAAGTGCTAATCAAACATTCCTACAATATTTCGAGTTTCCATCTTCATTATTTCTCGAGTTATTAGCTACATGAGACTTAGCGTGACGGGCACTAAGCAATATATTATACTATAGTTTATAAACATTGAAGTCATTCTATTCTCAAGAAATGGTTCATATAGTATGGCAGTTTAACTCACTTCAATATGATGTATTTCATGAATAATCGAAGTTTTTCAATACATGATATTTCTCTTCAAGTGTTTCTTCACTCTCACTAATTATCCTAAGTAAATATTGAAATAAACAGTTTAATAAACTACTCTTTTTCACTATGAGCATCAAATACATTTTGATTAGCATTCTTTCAAAATAATAATAACTTACGAATGTTGTTTACTTCGGTTGTTATGTAATTCAATTCCCTCTCCTCTCTCACGTAATTAAAATATTCAAATCACGCTTATGGGTGTAAGGTCAGATAAAGAAATCTATACATATCTATAAAGTAAGGTGTTTGTATGTATGTATGTATGTATGTTCTACTTAGGCTCAGAAACTACAACACGCAGAAAAAAGAGGAAGGTGTCATATTAACCGTTATCATGTGTACGGTGGTGTAGTAAGGTTTTTAAACCGATTCGGTTTACTATTTAATTATAATAGAATATTTTCCTTTATATGGGATTTCCATTTAAAATTTTTTCATAAATTTCTCGAATTTTTTAACTCCTTACATATATATCGCAGACATATGCTCTCGCAGACTTTTTTGTTGTAAATTATCTCCTCTTTTGGAATAATTTTTTAAAAGAGGGGCTTACAGATCAAATAAGACGAATTGAAGGGAAAATCTTATTTTTCATTATTGCTCAGCATTTGGATATACTTAGCAACCGATGTAAACAAATTACGTTTGAACTAAAACATATCGTAAACGTAGAAATAGTTGATGAAATACTCATTTAATATCTTCTGATTTGATTGTATGTTTTTCTTTCATTATCTATGGTCTTCTATACACAGGTTAATTCTGCGAATAAACATTAGTGAACTGTTTCTTTTTCTGTAATCGTGTCATTCGCATTATAGGTATGTTTGGATGTAAGTTAAATTGTTTTTATAAGCCTTTTGTCTTATTTTATTTCATATTTTGTTTAAGTGAAAATTACTGAAGATATATAATTCAATTACTACGTTAAAGTTTTTGTGTTTTGTTTTATGTTGATTTTATTTAAAAACATGGGTCGTTAAGGTGTTTGTTTATCATGGAAACAGTTTATCAATAGAAACGGAATTGAGTATTTCATGCTAACACGCAAGTTTTTTCCTATGCTCATCCATTTTGCGTTTCAATAATAATTAGATACTTTTTTGTAATATATAATATCGTTTTGAATTAAAAGAGTGTTTTATCAATTGGAAATAAGGTTCACTCTTGAATAATTGTTATTTTAATACGAGAACTAAATTAGATTAACATTTTGAACACGTAACGCAGTGAATTTCGAAAGATTTTATTTGAATAATACTTTTGTTGAACTTTATCATGTCTTCTGAACTAAAATTAAGAATTCGTGTCTGCGGTTCCATGGGCAAAATGTAAACACCACCGATACGCTCGCGTAATTAATTACGTTAGAAAAGTAAAACATTTTACTACATTATTTAAAATCGATTCGTTCGAATATCTTAATCTATTATTCAATTAATTACGATGGAAAACACAATTAAGTCAATAATTTTATATCTATTTAGAGTAATAATAGTTATTCTTATTTAGTTTCTCCTGTTATTATGTTGACATACAAATTCATATTCCGCGTAATCAATATTTACTCATCATTACGACACGCTATTTTGTGATTGTTGGTTGTTTATTTAGCAACTGAATAGAAAGCGTCAGTCGCCATCATCAGATACATTGAGCTTTAGGAGATTATTCGTTGGGAGTTTCGGTTAGTTTATTGATTTCATTTGCTTTCGTTTCGTGTCCATTTTTTGTTCTTTTTTTTTTCTTTGTTTTCTTTCTTAGTTGTTCATTTTGTAGTCTATGTTTATATTCTTTGGTTGTGCTCTTGATTTTTGTTCCTTGATTACTTATTTGTCGGTTAACACCTTTTATGCCGGCTATTGGTTAGAGTTTAATTCATTTCTTTTTTCTTGGTGGTTTTTACATTGAACTTATATTCTTTGGTTGTACTCTTAATTTTTGTTCCACGATTATTTATTTGTCGGTTTACATCCTTTTCTACCGGGTATTGGTTAGCGTTTAATTCATTTCTTTTTTCATGGTGGTTTTTGTAGTTTTCGTATTGGTTCGTTTCGTGTTTTTTCCACTTTATTTCAAGACTCCTAATGTAGTTTACCGAAAGGAGAGGAGAAGTTTTAGTATGTATCATTTTCTCAAGCTGTCTTCTAAGCGGGAAAAAGTATAACTATTTGCAGTCGGAAATGCACCCGGGCGAAGCCGGGTACGAAAAGCTAGTAGATTATATTTGCTGACTTTCAGAATAAAAATCATTTACGTTAATTGCAATGAAAATAATACTTATCCTTCCGCCTCTCGTATATTAAATGTATTGTGTCGGAGTGTTTCTTTCGGAATGAACCAAACAATAACAATTCGCAATAAACATAGAGTACGCTGTTCGTCGTAATTTCTCGTAGTGTCTCGCTGGCGGCCATCTTGCTGACAGACCGCAGACATTGTAAACTATTATAGTAGACTAGCATAAGTGCCCGTTGAATTTCAACGGGTTTAATGAATCTAAATTTTCGTCAATGCAACATGTACAAATCGCAAGAATAAAATTGTGCACTGTTTTAACCATCGAATATTTCTATATTGTAAGTCTGTTTTAATTAATTAACTAAAATCTCACAGAAATTCCTTGTGAAAAAAATAGTACCTTTCTTTCTACTAAAATTCTATAAAATAAAATTGTTATTAGTTTTAAATTGATTATAGCATTAGGATTTCATTTTCATTAAATAAGCAGAATTCCGGTTCCAAAAAATTGGTTCAATCTTCAGTTGCCTCTGATAATACTTTAAATAGATTTTGGAATACAATGTACCTACCTCAATATCTTTTATCGTGTTGCCTTCTCATTTTCCGAAACAACCACTTTCACCAGTTTTAAATGGATTTCAAACTTAGAAGAGAACTTGATTCAATTCAGTTAAAATAATCACATAACAAACTTCTTATTCCAAAGAAAATCCTTTTATAATATGCAATGTTAACCCAGAATTCATTCATTCTGAAAAGTGCATAAAAGTACCATGTACGTGTATTTCTTTCAACTAAAATAGCAACTCTTAACAGATTTTAATGGATTAGTCTCTATATTATTTTCTACAACTTTGGTCCTCATGAAGATTACCAAAAACGATGTTTTTAAGGAGATATTTCACGGAAACCGAGAAACCGATTATTTATAAATAATTCCTAAACAATAACCGGAATGGAAAATTGTTTTAAATAAAAGACGTAGGAAATTATATTTTCTACATTTTTAGTGATGATCAATGCATACAATAATGGCATATTATCGTAGAATTATCGCAAAAACCGAATCGGGTTTCGAATAAACTTCGACTTCCGATTAACCGGTATTGTCCGAAAACTATTCAGTTCTTTGGGCTCATGCTAAAGTGTTATATATGAAATTTGGTGATTATATGACAAGTACTTTTTGAGTTAGAGCGCCCACAATCACATACACACACGCACACACACACACACACACACAGACATCACTCCGAAAATAGTCTAAACGTGTTCTAAGGATCTCAAAACGTGTATTTCCGTTGAAATCACGAAGTCGATGTTTTCATGAACACAATACTTTTCTATTACTACGTATGGAGAAAGTAAATAATGTATTTCTTACTATCTCATAAACAGAACATTACGGCCTCTGTGATGAGCGTAATAACAATAACAAAGACGAACACACGATTATGCCCTCAGTATGATTCGAACCCGAGACCTTAGCATTCCCTAGCGTTCGGAGCTGGACACACCAACCGCCCCTCTACTATGGCCGGCAAATCCTTGAAGAATCAGAATCACTTTTAGGAGCATTTCGCTCCAGCGTGAGCGCCTATTATCGTCGGTTTGTCCGTCCGTCCGTCCGTATGTTCGTTATCGGCTTCTACGGAACGGATTTTCATGAAATTTTATATTAAGGACTTACAATCAAATACAGTAAAACGCGTTAATTATGCATTTTAGGGGACCGACTCATTGTTTCGTTATAAGCGTGACTTCGTTATATAAGAGAAACATGGTTTTTGGCCTATATATCCCATATAACACGGAGACACATACAGTAAAAGCTGTGCTATCCGGCTATTTAGAACCGGCCACCCTTAGATACCGGCAATTACATAAATACAATTCATTTTGTATTTCTTTTTCTTTTTACTTTCTCTAGACGTAGTAATGGGAAAGTATTGTGTTCACGAAAAAAATCGACTTCGAGATTTCAACGGAAATACACGTATGAGGTCCCTAGAACACGTTTGGACTATTTTCAGAAGGATGTCTGTGTGTGTGTGTATGTGATTTTGGGCGCTCTAACTCAAAAAGTACGTGCCATATCGTTACCAAACTTAATATATAACACTTTAGCATGAGTACAAAGAACTAATTAGTTTTTGGACAATAACGGGTAACCGGAAGTAGAGGTTTATTCGAAACCTGATTCGGTTTTTGCGATATTTCTTCGTTAAAACATCATTATTGTATATACAATTCTGTACAAAAGCTATAGAGAATGTAATTTCCTACAACTTTCATTTGAAACAATTTCCTATTGTAGTTATTGTTTAGGAGTTATTTATAAATAACCGGTTTTCGGTTTTCTCCTTAAAAACGTCGTTATTGGTAATCAACGTAATGAACAAAGTTGTAGTGAATAATATTTCTTCCAAGTTTTGTTTGAAACAAATTTTCGTAGAACCATCCATTTCAGAAATATTCAACTTTTTTCGTAATTTCCTGTATACAGCGCCACCACCATGTAGCGGTGAATTCTGTAAACATATTCAAAATATGTATAACTAATTTACGGAAAAAGGACGACTCTATTCTTCTACTATACGAAATAATAATTTTGCCTTATAATGCTATTTATAAGAATTTAAATATCTATACCCCAAGCATGGAGAATGTCATGTGTTGGTCACATCATATTTCTTTTTTTTAATTTTTGTATGAATTGTAGTTGTTTAATTCTACAACTTCCAATATATGTATATATTACGTATTCACTCCTATACTTTTGTGGCTGCCGAGTAAGCATGGCGTTTTTTTTACGTAAGCCATTTGCATTGTCTAGATGTTTTGGTATACTTATACAATTTCCAGTTTTATCGCATTTTATGATAAATAAATTACCCATCCATTGAATATGGCATCAACATAAATACGTAAAAGCGAGGGACAGGAGAAAAAAGTTGTTGTAATGCTGACACAAAAGCTGGAGCTGATCAAAGGAATGGAAAAAGGAACAAGTTAGGAAAGTGTACAACGTATCACAAATGGGCGCGTTTCGTGCAATGGAGTATTAGAAAGAAATTATATACCTGTACGTGAGGGAAATAGCGTTTTAAAGTTCTTTTCTTTATCATAAATAATCCATTTTCTTCCTGTTTGATAATATTACATGCACACGTAAAGACATTAAACGTTTGTTGGGGAGATTGTTTATGTTAGCAACAATGAAATAACTATGCAAGACATTTTCTGTTCAAATCGATATAAGATTTTCTTGTTTGATTTTCTCGATAACAGCTACTCCTACAATAAAAATGTATACGGAAAGAAATACTCTAATTTACCAGTTCTACAACTTTCATTTGAAAAATATCTTGATATAAGCAATACTTTACGAGATATGACGAAAATTTGATTTTTTGCCACAAGTTATACCGCTGATTGGCGTACGTGATTCATTTTTGCGATTTTCTTATTATATTTGATTGTAAGTCCTAAATATAAAATTTCATGAAAATCCGTTTGGTAGAAGCCGAGAACGAACATGCGGTTGGACGGACGGACGGACGGACGGACGGACAAACCGACGATAATAGGCGCTCACGCTGTAAGAGAAACGCGCCTAAAAAAATAGACCAGCCATAGCAAAAGAATTCAACATCGCATCTTCCACGCTCTATGATATCAAGGCTCATAAGGCTAAATTAATGAAATTTGTGTCATCTTCTGAGACGAGTAAATCAATTAATAAACATCATACGCTTCATAAGCCAAAAATGGAGGAACTGAATGAAATATTATGACTGGTTTTCACAGAAAAGTTCAGAAGAATTAAATAATTTCGTCCTTTTCTAATAGAGTAAATAAAGATAAATAAGAAAGATAAAATCCAATAAAATCAATTTTTGGAACAGATTCATTGTCGTACTTCCCGGACGCCCTAAACTTTTCAATAGTCTTTTGTTTTGCATGTAAGCGTAGCAACGTATGAAATAAGAATGGGTAAATAGTATTTATATCTACCTACGTTTGGAAGAGTTAAAATGGAATATGCAAACCCCATGCATAGTTATGTTTGGGGAGTACGATAGTAAACCTAAGCCCAATTTTGTTTGTTTATTGCTAAATTTGCGATGTCGAAATCGAAAAACGCTCCCCTAACCGGATATTTCTCCTAATCGGCTTTCCTCAATCCGCAAGATAGACGGATAACACAGTTTTTACTGTATTTGCAGAGAGTCAACTTCAATGCCGTACTTACATATGCAAAGAGATGCTTATCAACTTCGCGGCACGTAAAATGTTCGATTGCTATTACATACAATTTTTTAAATTGCTAATTAATATTATTATTATGGTCATTAATTTACATAAAAATTTGACATTTTTAATATCGATTTCAAAACAAAAAGAGCGTGTAAATTCGTATGGAAGGGGTATATGGAGGAAGGGGACCTCTACCAACAAGTGCTGGGTAAACGGACGGAAACTATTCATTACTTATCGCTCTGCTCGCCAAAATTCGTTATATATGGGGCATTTCTTGCCACGGGACCAAACATTTGTTCGTTACAGCCGAGAATTCGTAAAATGTGTGTTCGTTACATCCGAGAAATTTAACCAATGCCCTTATGGAGAAGTTCAAGGGACCGAGACATTTCTTCGTTATAGCCGAGATTTCGTTTTAGGCGTGATCGTTATGAACGAGTTTTACTGTATAAGAAAATCGCATAAATGAATCAGTACGCCACTCAGGAATACCACTTTACTGGTGTAAAAAAAAATGACATTTTTGCCATATCTCGTAAAATATTGTTCATATCAATAAATTTTTCAAATAAAAGTTGTAGAGCTGATAAAGAGGAGTATTTCCTTTCCTATACATTTTTATAGTAGGAGTAGCCGTTATTGTTAAAATCAAACAAGATTTTCTTAAATCGCGTTGAACTTGGAAAATTTCTTGCATGGTTACTTCTTTATTATTGCTAACATAAACAATCTCTCAAACAAACGTTTCATTCACTTACGTGTGCAAGCAATATTATTAAAAAGGAAGAAAATGGATTATTTATGATGAAGAAAAGAACTTTAAAACGCAATTTCCCTTACCTACAGGTATACAATTTCTTTCTAATACTCCATTACACGAAACGCACCCACTTGTGATACGTTGTACACTTTCCTAACTTGTTAGTTCTATAGCAGAGCGTAGTTCGGTATATGCCCGTTGCTATTTGCTGCGCCACAGTCAGGAGAATCCATTTCCGTAAAGCCAACAATAAGAAATCCGTATTTTACACTCCCTTGCCCTTATATGATCTGTAAGGTATCGATTAATAAATTTAGTCGGATAGAGGACAACATCCTATCTCGCCCTTCCTTTCTTCCCACCAATCGCAATCAGCCTATTATCCGTTTGAAATATCTTTGGGAGTGAGAGAGATTGAGAGAGGGTGGAGACAGACAGACAAACAGTTTTATTTAGGGCGAAATTAAGACTACGTAGTCCCTCCTTACATTTAACCCTACATTATGAATTACAAATGAGAATAAAAATATTAACATATAAATATACAAACAGAAGACAACTACCTTAAACTAAACAAATGAAACAAGAAAAAAAAGGAAAAAACATAAGAGATTGAATTATAAATTCGGAAACTTCTTAAAAGAGAAGGCTAAGTATTTAAGATAAAGACCTAGGAAGGACCTGTCAGGTCAACCTAATAAAAAGAAAACCACGCAGGAAAACACCCACGAAGTGAAGGTGGGTGGAAAAAACCTGCGAAAACCCTAAATACATGAAAGAACAATTCTGGATTTACAAATAATACGTATAATTTTGAGATATAAAAAATCGCAAGATATATTTGAAAGTGTTGAAAAATGAACATGAAGATTAATCAAATTGAGTGAGATTAATTAAAAACATAAATATTAAAAATAAATGGAAATATGTAAATAATAATAATAATAATAAATATACGCATGCATATATATATGCATATATACAAAAAGAAAAAATCTGATGTGGCCAACATATGACTTTGTCCATATTTGGGGTACAGATATTTCAATTATTATGAATAGCATTATAAGGCAAAATTATTACTTCGTATAGTAAAAGAATACAGTCGTCCTTATTGCCGTAAATTAGGCATATTTTGAATATGTTTACAGAATTCACCGCTACATGCTCGTGTCTCTGTATACTGAAAATTTACGAATAAGTTAAATATCTCCGAAATGGACGGTTCTAGGAAAATTTGTTTCAAACAAAACCTGGAAGAAATATTACTCTCTATAACTTTGGTCCTCACGAAGATTACCATTTACGACGTTTTTAAGATATTTGACGGAAACCGAAAACACCGATTATTTATAAATAATTCCTAAAAAATAACTGCTATGGAAAATTGTTTCAAATGAAAGTTGTAGGAAATTATATTTTCTACATTTTTTGTAGTGATCAATGTATACAATAAAGACGTATTATTGAAGAAATATCGCAAAAACCGAATCGGGTTTTGAATAAACCTCGACTTCCGTTTAACCGTTATTGTCCAAATACTAATCTGTTCTTTATGCTCATGCTAAAGTGTTATATATGAAATTTGGTATTTATATGACAAGTACTTTTTGAGTTAGAGCGCCCACAATCACACACACACACACACACACGCGCGCGCGCGCACACACAATCACACCCACACACACAGAGACATCATTCCGAAAATAGTCTAAACGTGTTCTAGGACCTCAAAACGTGTATTTCCGTTGAAATCTCGAAGTCGATTTTTTTCATGATCACAATACTTTCCCATTACTTCGTATGGAGAAAGTAAAAAATCATCATGGACTTCCCCATTCAACTCATATCTGACAAACAGCAAGAGATTAGATGAATTAACAATATCGGTGGATTCATCGATTTTCAGTGCATAATGACGACTCTGTTGTACTCGTAACAATAATTGCTGCTTTACGTTTTTGGCCAAATCTGTGATTTTACGATTAACAGTGTTATTTGAGAGGTGAACCCTATCAATCGCTTTGCTTGCTTCATCTCCAACCATCACTTTCGCCATTACTTTGGCAGCAGGTTTTACTAGTGTCTCGCCAATTACTTCAGCAGCTCCGGACATTGCTATTAAGTACGACACCCTATATAAGGCTTCCAATGCTTTGACATTTTCACCTCCTGTAACGCTGCGAATTCTTTTCTGGGACTTTTGGATGTCCTTACGCCTATTTTCGACGAATTCTACTGGTTTTCCTTGGAATGTTTGCTATCAAAAGGGCGCTTTATGTTGAATGGTTTCATACTATCATTTGTGAGAGTCTCAAAACAAATCACACACAGTGGAATAGGTTCAGCCTCATCACCTGTCCACGAAAATCCCAATTTAAGACAATTTTCGTCGTATTTGAGATTTACTTTCGTTTTCTTTACATCTGTTACTTTGAACACACATTTGGTTCACTAATTTGGTCTTCATAGTTCTCTTATACAGTCATCTGACTGCATTTTTCCTCACAGTTATCTCATCAATCGCATTTCCTTTTTTTCCACAATTGACGCGTCGCTGTGTTATTTAGGGGGGGAGGGGGAGAGGGGGAGAGGGGGAGAGGGAGAGAGGGAGAGGGAGAGAGGGAGAGAGGGAGAGGGAGAGAGGGAGAGGGAGAGAGGGAGAGGGAGAGAGGGAGAGGGAGAGAGGGAGAGGGAGAGGGAGAGAGGGAGAGGGAGAGAGGGAGAGAGAGAGAGAGGGAGAGAGAGAGAGGGAGAGAGAGAGAGGGAGAGAGAGAGAGGGAGAGAGAGAGAGAGAGGGAGAGAGAGAGAGGGAGAGAGAGAGGGGGAGAGAGAGGGGAGAGAGAGGGGGAGGGAGGGAGGGAGGGGAGGGAGAGGGAGGGAGGGAGAGAGGGGGAGAGGTAGAGATAGAGAGAGAGAAGACTGAGGAAGAATGGGAAGAGTTTTCATTTAATTATTTAGTCATGCCTACCCGTCGTTTTTGATGGGAATTTCCACTAGTACAATATAAAGGTATAAGAACATTCAGTACGAGTGACAAATTTTTGTATGAGAACATTTGGGAGGGTCGTTTGCGAGGCAAAAATCCCAGCGACGCATAACGCCATTTTTTATACATAACTCGACAAATATGATCGAATTCATAAAACTTTCGCTTTTTTCAAAGCCAGTTGCAGCAGGCAACCATATTTATTTATAATTTCGATTGGGTTGTTATAAAAAATTCTCTTATTTAGCTAGAAAACTTCATTGTGACGCTTAGAGTAGTGTGTGAAACATACATTCCTAATGACACCACTTAGGCTGTCAACTGAAAACATTGAATATATTGAAATCATTACGATCACATAGCATCGCTTAAGAGAGGGAGCATTATGGGAATAAACTGATGTGTCCAACACATGACTTTCTCCATACGTAAGCTGTCAACTTAAATCAAATAAATACTGCTATAGGAACAGTTCAACTTACACACTTCAGTGTTAGCGATTCAATTGTTTTCAATACCATGCGCTTAAGCTGCCCACTAACCGTCAATTTCGAAGACAATTGAATATCTCTTGAAATATTCCTCATATGAAAATCTAGTTCAAACAAAAGTTATATTATGTAATATAATGTAAAATATAATTATTTTACTTACAAAAAATGTAAGATTCGAGTATTCAATAGACGAAAGAAGGTTCAATTACTTTCATCAATAAACGCTTCCTGAATAATAATCAGTATCTATTTACGTTGCTATCCATAAACATCGATCGTTTCGTTGCTTAAACAAAAGTGCGAATCGAATGACGCTAAACTTTCGTCTATTTATAAGTTTCACTGAAGCTAATTGAATCGGAGGTAACAATGACGGCGGCCTTAGTTACACTCGGAAAGAGTACGAAAAATCCACAAAATTTCGAAACAAATAGCGTAATTCTGAAAACTTCGACAGTGTAACATGTAAACTTCGAATGAATAAGATAGTATAGAGTGTTATTGGTCGAATAAAGCAAAAACGAAAAAAATCGGTGCATATTTACGTATTTTAATTAATCCTGGTTGAGCAAACCTTGACAATTCACTAAGTTACTAGCTTTTATCGTTTAGGAGTAGTTCCATGGGAGTGTGAGTTTAGTCACAAAACATCACGTGAAGGTGGTGGCGAAACTTAGCGGAATTTTCGAAATCAACCAATCGGAATCGAGCATGAATCTCCTATTCTGTGGCCGTGTAGGATATGGCAATACGCCTCCCGCTCTCTTTATTTCTCCGATTTCTTCGAATCCACGCGAATTAACCAAATCGATCGGAACGACACAGATTTTGAGCGGAATTTTTTCAGCACGACAATGTTTTTTCCGTACGTAATCCACGTACTCTTGCATTTTTTAAGTATATAAAAACAGTTTCACTTAGAAACACTATACAAATAATGGAATCAAATCGTTTCGAAGTGCTCAAATGAAAAAACTAGCGCCATGTAATAAGTACGTTTGAAACGTGGAGGAATGAAGCATTTCCTTTTGACGGCGTTCCTGTGGCACATGACACGCGAGCGCCTACCTCATGGAAGCCTCCTGTTGCTCCCGGAACCTCTCCTACCCTTTCGACCCGCGTCCGAAGGGAGGCATAGCGAGGAGTGGCACGCTCACCGGAGGAGGGGAAATCGAGGGAGGGGAGGGCGAGGTGCGGCCCAGAGCGCCGAATCCCGGGACGGGGTCGAAGGGAAAGAGGGGAAGCGTATATATACTATATATAGGAGGTGTGCGGCGGCCCGCGGCCGCGATCGCTCTGCTACTCTTCGCTCTCTGGGGCGCGTGCGTCCGCCACGGCCGAGGAGATAAAACACCTCGCCTCTCCCCGGCACGCGCTTCCCACGAACCCTAGGGATTTCTCGAAACGGGGGAAACGTTTTTTTTTTTTGAGAATCCGCCCTAGACGACGTTGCCGGGAAAATTCGAGTCATTTGATCGGCCGCGGTCTTCGTTCCGAGGAGAGCGAAGTAGTGGTCAGAAGAGCTTCCCTCCAATGGAGTGGCGGCGACCACCCCCTTCCCTCCACCGGAGCTGATTCGCAAATAATCAGGGAAACCTCATTTATATTTTTTACCGAATCTAATTCCGAACGTTTTTCGTCGGCGTTTAATATCTCGTCATCTTTCGCATCCGGCGTTCGACCTCCTGGGGGTCACCGTCGCGAGGGCCCGAGCATTTTCTCGAAAGGCGGTGGAGGGGAGTGGTGGTGGGGGGTGGAGAGTCCGCTAGAGAGGGAGGAGTGTCTGGCAGGGACCGAAAGAGGACCTCGTCGACTGAGGCCCGGAGAGCAGAGCTGCTTCCTCGTCCATGTCCGCCCCGTCGTCAAGGTAGGATGCTTTCCTCCTTCTTTAGCCATTTTTTGGCCCGTTGCGGCCCTTTGCATCGGACGTGTTTCCCTCTACCCCTCCCCCCGCCCCCATTATCGCCCGCCCTGCCTTTCCCACCTCCTCCCGGTATCCCTAACTCCAAAACCACCTGTAAGAGAGGCGACCGACTTTCCTCATGCATTTCCACGCGTCGACTCCAGCAGGTTCTTTGGTTAGTCTGGCTTCTAATTTTTCATTTTAATTTGGATAAAATAAACAGATTTCATTCTCGACCTCTTCGAAAATTTCTCTCGCATTTTATTAATTTTGCGAATGGTTTTATGAGTGACGGCTGTGATAAATATACTTGCTTCTGCAGGCCTACATCCGTAAAATTTAAGATCTACTCTTTCGATCCTGTTATATGGGATATTGATTATGTACGAAAGTTAAAGAAATCACATATGACAGTGGCGTAGGTCGAATTTTCCTAAGGAGGGGTTCAAATTCTATTCTTAAGGAAAAAAATTAACTCAATGTTAGAAAGCTCAAACAATTTTTATATCATTGTTAGTAATTAGTAACTAAAAATGAGGGATTATAGAAGTGAATTCTAAAGTGGCAGAATTAAAATATAATGGTTAATTAATTTATTGACGTTTGTCTTACTTCTTAAGGGGGGGGGGGGGGGGGGGGGAGTGTACAGACCCCATGGATACCCTCCCTCCCCTGCATACGCCACTGACTTATGTCTATCTTTCCAGGTGTATATAATTTCTAATTCTCTCTTAACTTTGGACCCTTATATTTATTATTCTGACTCAAATTATAATAGCTACATTTTTCATCAGTACGTTAGCTATATTTGAAGTGCGTGCTACGTATGCACAGTAACAATTATGTACTCAATCGAGAGTTAAATGCGTATTCGATGTTCTAATTGTGGAGAATTCAGTTTCGCTTTACGTTTCTCAACTTTTTATTCCCCCTCCCTTTCTATTCACTCTCTGACAATGCCATTTGCTCAGTTCTACGCATTCCTTTCAAAATTCAAACATATAAATAGCTTCAGTGGGAAATTTTTATTTTATATTTCTCTCATTAAACTTTACAACCTTCTCATATTTTAAGTAATATTCTCGTCGGTTAATTTTGCTAGGGATCCGTGATAAATATTATTCGTAATAGCATAAGAGAGATACGTTAAATAGCCCTAGTTATTGGGAAAAAACACTAAAAAGTTTCTCTGCATTTAAAGATTCACTGGCTCAGATTGCAATTTCTTCGCAATAAACTGTCATTCGAAGTGCGCAGGAGAATGAGATGTTTCGTAGAATAAACCATGGAAATCGCAAGGAAAATTATATCTTACTTGGTTCTATGCCTTAATGAACTCTGTTATTAACAGTGTACGAACAGGGTCGGATTAAAGGATTCAGGAGCCCTGGCGCATACTGTTTCCCCCCCCGCCCAACCACCTATCCGACACACGGCGTCAGGAAGGACTTCCATCGGGGATTCTCTAATAGCAGGGCCCTGGTGCTACTGCGCAAATGTCTCCAGGTTAATCCGGAATCGCGTACGACTGATAAATATGTTTGTGAATTGTCGATTGTAATGCTTACGACGTAATATTTCAGTCATTAAAATCACGATAGGATAGGAAGATATTCCTTGTATGTTATGTTTGTCTGATTTTATTCGTTGAATTTACTTTTCGAATTTATGGAAATTAATTAGCCTTCCTAAAGCCGATAAACCAGAGTTAATTTCATTAATTTTATGCTAAATATTTAATTGGTATCTGGAAATGTCTTAATTTAAATACTTCTTAGATAGTATTCGAATCCTCTAAACTATTATTTACACCTCTAAATAATACATCCGATAGATACTTATAAGTGCCTGTAAATTGTAATCTATACTTCTTACCTTTTAGCATGCTAAAGATACCTATACTTGAAAATTTGTGAGATTTTTAGTTATTGTTTGCATTTTTCATACTTCAAAAATATGTATTTATATATTTATTTTTGATTAGTCTGTATATATGAATGTGTGTGAAGATAAGTTTGGGATGTGTAAATTTAGAAAATGAATTATTTTGAATGTTATATTGCAGGCATCTTGCCTGGCCAAACTATAGCATTGTCCTATAATAATGATGTACAAGTGCGAATTGCGACGTAATAAATATTTTATCGGTAAATAAACATTCCTATTATCCATTCTCTCGCCTTGTCTTTCCCCTTCTTCGCTTCTCCTTCATCCTCACTCTCTCTCCCTCTCCTTCCCTCCCCCGCCCCCTCCTCTCCCCCCTCCCCCCCTCTCCCTCTCTCATCATTTCTATCTAACTTAGACTTCTCTCCCCATCTATTCTTCTCCCTTCCCCTTCGTTCAATCTCTCCCTAACTCCCTCCTTTCTTGCCTTTTTACTTTCTCCATACGTAGTAATGGGAAAGTATTGTGATCACGAAAGAAATCGACTTCAAGATTTCAACGGAAATACACGTCCTGAGGTGCCTTTAAAAAAAATAGAACACGTTTAGACTATTTTTGGATTGGTGTGTGTGTGTGTGTGTGTGTGTGTCTGTGTGTGTAGATGTATGTGATTGTGGTCGCTCTAACTCAAAAAGTACTTGTCATATTAATACCAAATTTCATATATAACACTTTAGCATGAGCGCAAAGAACAGATTAGTTTTTGGACAATAACGGTTAAACGGAAGTCGAGGTTTATTGGAAACCCTATTCGGTTTTGCGATATTTTTTCGATAAAACATCTTTATTGTATACATCGACCACTACAAAAAAGGTAGAAAATGTAATTTCCTACAACTTTCATTTGAAACAATTTTCCATAGTAGTTATTGTTTAGGAATTATTTATAATAATCTATTTTTTCGGTTTCCGTCAAATATCTTAAAAACGTCGTAAATGGTAATCTTCGTGAGGACCAAAGTTGTAGAGAATAATACTTCTTCCGGGTTTTGTTTGAAATAAATTTCCGTAGAACCATCCATTTCGGAGATATTTCACATTTTCCTAATATTCAGTATACAGCGCCACCACCATGTAGCGGTGAATTCTGTAATCATATTCAAAATATACCTAATTTACGGAAATAAGGACGACTGTATTCTTTTACGATAGGAAATGGTAATTTTCCCTTATAATGCTATTCATAAAAAGAATTTAAATATATATACCCCAAATATGGAGAAGGTCATGTGTTGGCCACACCAGATTTTTTCTCTCTCTCCCACTCATTTCTCCTCTCACTCTCTCTCTCTCACTTATCTATTTTCGTTCGTTCACACACCCTGCATCCTTTTTACTTTCTCCATACGTAGTAATGGGAAAGTATTGTATTCATGAAAAAAATCGACTTCGAGATTTCAACGGAAATACATGTTTTGAGGTCCCTAGAACACGTTTAGACTATTTTCGGAATGATGTCTGTGTGTGTATGTTATTGTGGGCGCTCTAACTCAAAAACTACTTGCCATATCGTTACCAAACTTCATATATAACACTTTAGCATGAGCATAAAGAACTGATTAGTTTTTCGACAATAACGGGTAAGCGGAAGTCGAGGTTTATTCGAAACCCGATTCAGTTTTTGCGATATTTCTTCGTTAAAACATCATTATTGTATATACAATTTTAAACAAAAGTTATAGAGAATGTAATTTCCTACAGTTTTCATTTGAAACAATTTTCTATAGGAGTTATTGTTTAGGAGTTATTTATAAATAACCGGTTTTTCTGTTTCCGTTAAATATCTCCTTAAAAACATCGTTATTGGTAATCTTCGTAAGGACCAAAGTTGTAGAGAATAATATTTCTTCCAAGTTTTGTTTGAAACTAATTTTCGTAGAACCATCCATTTCGGATATATTTCGCTTTATCTTAATACCAGTATACAGCGCCAACACCATGTAGCGGTGAATTCTGTAAACATTCAAAATATACGTAATTTACGGCAACAAGGACGTGTCTTCTTTTATGATACGAAATAATAATTTTGCCTTATAATGCTACTCATAATAATTTAAATATCTATACCCCGAATATGGAGAAAGTCATGTGTTGGCCACATCAGATTTTTTTCGAATTTTCCCGATCGATTATTTTTTATTATCTATGTACCTATTTCGAAATTTGCTTGTGGTGCGTTTTGTTAACAGATGTCCATTAAATTTGAAAAAGAGACATGATTTTTTTATTTTTAATGGAAAATTTTTGGCAAGAGCGAAAAGATAAACTGTTTGTTTGTAGTGAAAAGAGCGAGAGAGACTAATGGGTAGTAGATGGGAGGCGTTTGAGGAAGGAAGGAAAAGAGGGCTTTTCATTTCCGTTCTGTTTTCCGGCCACGGATGGCGTTAGTCCTCTTTCTCCGATTTTTCCCTCAGTCAGTCCACGCTCTTATAATGACGAATCCACTTTAGCAGCCGAGCGTTTAAAATCGATTGAAGGGAGAGAATAGGTTTTCGGAGAAATGCCATGAAAAGAGCCATTTCAAAACTGCTGCCGACGCCAAATTGAGGGCTTTGACAGGGCCGGATTAATTACGTCCAACAGATGTACTGACAACATTTTTTGCTATGCAGATTTAAAAATCTTAGCGATTGATCATTGTTTCTTTGGCCAATGGATCAGTGGGCAATGATTTATTTTGCGCAACTTCCATTGAAGTGGAAGTAATTCGAATTAATATGTCGCAGCAGACTTCCAGTTTCATTGATAAGCGCTATAATTTTTTCCCCCAAATGGAAAAGTCTTTTCTTATTCTGAAATAGCTGTTATGCATCGTAACCGAAAACTATATACATTTCACGATTTTAAATTGTTCGCAAATGTATTATAAATTGAATGACTTTTTAAGTAGAAAAAAAGAGAAAATTATGAGGATATTATTAATTTACTCTATAATTATATGTGTTCGACGATGGAGATTGTTTTATTTGCTCATTAATTTTGAATGCTGATTCTATATTTATTTTTTCCTTATAATAAGTAGGTAAAAATGCAATAGGTGTATAAAATTTTCTTTGAAATAGTATATCAATATATGCAGCTGCTTTTTAACCCCATTACGAAGGGGTCCAGATAAACTTAACAGTGGCAAAGTGTAGGTATAGACAAAGTTATTTCCTATCATTGAAATAAGTGCATTTAAATCTAACGCATCATTTATTTAAAATATAATATAAAAAGCAGCTCCTTTAATAACTTAGTTCAACACTATAATATAATTTATTTTTCTTATTTCTTCAATATGGCTTTTATTTTTGTTGTTATTTTTATCTTGTAAACTAATATATGAAGTACCTTAGCAGTGGAGAATTGAGAGGTGTGCAGAGAGAATGCCTTGACGGGGGAGAAAAGGGAAAGGGGTTGCGATTACAGAAACTGAGGGGGGGGGGGGGGGGGGGGGGAGGGGGGGAGGGATAGAGGGGGAGGGGGAGAGGAGGAGAGAGATAGAGGAGTGCTTGTGCGCGTATTCAAACACGGAGCACTAGCTATTTGTGAGATATATCGTATATGGGAGGAGGACTGCGGCGGGTAGGAAATTAATTTGACTGTAGAGGGAGCATGGGAAAAGCAAGATTTACCCTGAAGAGAGCGAGAGAGAGAGAGAGGGAGAGAGAGAGGGAGAGAGAGAGGGAGAGAGAGAGGGAGAGAGAGAGGGAGAGAGAGGGAGAGAGAGAGGGGGAGAGAGAGGGGGAGAGAGAGGGGGAGAGAGAGGGGGAGAGAGAGGGGGAGAGAGAGAGAAACTATGAAGATGGCAAGTCGATGAACGCTCCGAGTGGGAATTATGCTGCTCGGTGGGTCTCTCTATTGAGTGAGGTGGGGGAAATATAAGGAGCGAGATGGTCTGCTTAAATTATCCATGTACTAATAGATAACAAACCTCCCTTCCCCTCCAATAATCCTTCTCCAAACTCCCCCTCTAAACACTCCTCCTCTTCAAACCTCCCTCCAACCTCTCTTCCCTTCCCCTCCAACCTCTATTCCCATCCGTCGCAATATCCCCTCCTTGCCGTTCCAGCTCCAAACGGAACTTGGCGAAGCGGTAAGCATCAACAGGTGGAAAGGAGAGAGCGACAATGGAGCACCGCGCGGGGAGATGGAAAGGTGAAAAGGAAAGGATTGAGGTAGAAATAAGCGGACATCAGAAAGGATATTGCGCTGGAGGGATGGAGTGTGTGTGTGAGAGTGAGAGGGGGGTGGGTAGGCGGTTCTCTGGTTTATCAGATAGTAAAGAGTATGAAGTTCGAGAGGAGCGCCGCCAGCATTGTAAACGGAGAGGAGGAGGGTAGAGTTTGTTTATTTGTTTGTCTATGCTTTAGGAATTTCCTTGAGGGTTAAAGTTAAAGACGAACTAGTCGCATAGAAATGCGATCGATGGGTTTGGATGGTCTAGTTGAGGAAAGGAATCGAGCAGCTGCAGTCGGAGGGAGAGAGAGGGGAAGAGGGGTCATATGCTGGGCAAAGGCGTTGTTGAGGAGGGGCGAAGAGGAAAGGTAGGCGAAGAAGTGGCATAGTTGTTGGAAGGGGGAATGAGGGTAGATGGAGGAGATGAGGGTAGATGGAGGAGATGAGGGTAGATGGAGGAGATGAGGGTAGATGGAGGAGATGAGTGTAGATGGAGAAGATGAGGGTAGATGGAGGAGATGAGGGTAGATGGAGGAGATGAGGGTAGATGGAGAAGATGAGGGTAGATGGAGGAGATGAGGGTAGATGGAGGAGATGAGGGTAGATGGAGAAGATGAAGGTAGATGGAGGAGATGAGGGTAGATGGAGGAGATGAGGGTAGATGGAGAAGATGAGGGTAGATGGAGGAGATGAGGGTAGATGGAGGAGATGAGGGTAGATGGAGAAGATGAGGGTAGATGGAGGAGATGAGGGTAGATGGAGAAGATGAGGGTAGATGGAGGAGATGAGGGTAGATGAGGGATAGGAAGAGGTATTAAAGATTGTAAAATCGGAAGAATGGAGCAGATTCAAGGGCTTTACAAATGGTTGATATTATATTTTTATCTGGGTATGATTATAAATTGAGGGAAGTTTTGAAGATTAAAGTCAAGAACCGGTGCGTTTAATTCTTATCTACGCTATAATTGCTTTGTTATGTCTACCAACTCGTGCAAGTATTGTGAAAACTTGAAAATGTTTATTTTAGATGGCGGTGCCAATTCAGTCAAGATGGAAATAAAATTCGTAAATCATGAATTTTAAATCCTTAAAAAACAACTAGCTCTGATTTCATATTTGTTTGAACATATGACAATGTCATCTATAGAAGTGATTGAATGTATTACTTTGTTTGGAAAAAATGCTTGAGCAGTGCATGTTCGGATTTCTGCCCCTGATGCCTCCGTGAAGATGTGATAATTATGTGAATTTTTGTAACACAAAAATTAGGCTCCATTGCTGAATACTAGAAAATTTATATTTAAAACATAAAATATACTTATATACCTGTAAATTGCTTTTAAATGAAAATGAACGAGAAGATTGAGAAGGGGAAAAATTCCGAACTTCACCGGGATTCGAACCCGGGTCTCCTACTTTAATCAACTTAGTTGGTTAAAGCAACTACCAGGGAAGTTGGAGATCCGGGTTCGAATCCCGGTCGCGTATACCTAAACTAACCATGTAAATCGCGATAGGTAAGTGAAACGCGAGTTAACAGGAATTCTAGGAAGAGAAATTTTAGGCTCGCGACAGCCGATGCTAAGCAGGCACGGCAAAACCTAGTTAGAAACCTCGTGCGCGTTCTTTCGTTATAATGGAGTATATTAAAGAAAAATATCTTCCTGCAGGATATGAATATCTTTTTATTGCATCATTGGAATCCTGACATGGCTGAAATGACAAGTATCCAGGGTCTTTCATTCAGTATTACATCTAAAAATGCATTTCTAAAAGCAGCAGTAATGTTCATAAGAATACAAGTGTTTACATACATTACTAAGTATTTTATTTGCCTTGTATCTGTAATTATTATCTTTCATAGGAGAACACCTTTAAAACAGATACTTCTCTGTAATTTCAAGATAAAATACATTTTGATAGGTCACTTGTAAAATTTCCTATTAAGCACCCTTTAAGCATCCCTTCAGAATTTAGCGGCACCACTCCCATTTCCCCGACAAATCGGATGGATGCATTTAATTTAATTTCAGAATAGAGGTCATAAATACTTCTTCCACTAGGTATGGTGCAATAGTCCGTTTATTAATGCAGAAAGAGTCAAAATTACCAAAGAGGAGAATATTATATTCTGAATATAAATCATATATTTCCACATACGTTAATGCAGAGCGCAGTGTTTTTATCAAATATATGTATTAACAAAGGAAACATGACAATCTTATTTGAGAACTGTGATGGAATAATTTGCTATTGTGATTTGAGTTCTAATTCTAATATCAGTCATTAACTGTAATAAAATTCTGAGAGAGCCTTTCACTTCATTATTTATCTCATTCTAAAATTTACGTAGTTATATCCTAGTTTTCTTTTACATAAAAATTCATTAAATGGGATATCTTTAATTCATTCAGCTTAAACTAGCGTTTACTATAGCTTTCGCTATATGCCTTGAGATAAACGTGACCTGGCACGAGCCTAGCATTCCGCTTAACTCACGTTTCATACAGCAGTCGCGACTTGCAGTATAGTTTTTACTTAAAGTCAATTAAATGCTTGTCTTCTATTCATTCCGCTAAACTCACGTTTAACACAGCAATTGCAATTTGCCGTGTCTGCGATACGTCTGCTGTCGCGAGCCAAGAATTTCTCTTCCTAGAATTCCTGTTAACTCGCATTTCACTTACCTATCGCGATTTACATGGTTAGTTTAGGTATACGCATCCCGGTCAAGTTCGGAATTTTTTCCCTTCTCAATCTTTAAATTTGTGGTCAGTCACTCACGCGTATAAGTTAATTTCTATGATTTCACTCTTTTTAAAAATAAACGAATTTTAAATGATTTGAAGGATAGCAAGAATTGATTTCACCATAATTTTCTCAAATTTTCTTATACATTTAACGCATATTGTTAAATTTTTTAAAAAGAGGGAGAGGGGGAGGGATAATGAAAGGTAATGGAACGGAGGGAAGATAGGGGAAAGAAAGGCCTAAACACTTTCTTTGCCTTTCAATAATTTCTTTGGCTTTTAATTATGAAACTGCGACCATCTATGTAATCCGCATTTTCATTGCTCATACAAGTGATTTGGGTCGCTGTTAACTGCTCAACCTATACCTTTGTTTTTTTATCAATTTAAATGGAATAATAATGAATCCATTGATTACTTTCGTTTAATTCTTAGTATTAATTAATAATATAATGACAGTAGCCTTTGCTCAAAATTCATTTTAAAACTTTAAACTCGAATGTTTTCCATTTTTTTGGACAGTGCTATTCATCTACACTTCATTTTTATTTTACATTTTATGCAATTTATTTTCGTCGCCTTCGTCCTTTTTTATTTTAACATTTAAAATATCTCCTAATCCTCCATTCCTCTAAGAGCTGCTTTGCGACCACCTGTCTATCTCATCTTTCTCCCCCTTTCTCCTCCCCATTTCTCCTCCCCATTTCTCCTCCCCCTTTCTCCTCCGCGCTTTCCTTCACTCCTGCCCTCCGCCACATTCATTTTGCTGACATCTAACCTAATTACCCTTTACAACCTCATTTCCAACCTCTGTTCCGCTTCTGCTGAATTTTCGTGCTCCCCTCCCCTCCCCATCCTCTCTCCCTTCCCCACTCCTTCTATCCTCTCCCCCTCCCCTTACCCACTCCTACCAACCCTCCCCTCCCCCCTTCCTCTCAACCTGTGCTCCATACTATATTCCCAGTCAGCCAGAGGAAAAAAGGTGACCACGGAGCGGGGTATGAAAAAATCTCATGTGGCCAACACATGATTTTCTCCATATTTGGGGTATAGATATTCAAATTATTAGGAATAGCATTATAAGGCAATATTATTATTTCGTATCGTAAAAGAATACAGTCCTCCTTAATGCCGTAAATTAAATATATTTTGAATATGTTTACAGAATTCACCGCTACATGGTGGTGGCGCTGTATACTGAATATTAGGAAAATGTTAAATATCTCCGAAATGGATGGTTCTACGAAAATTTGTTTCAAACAAAACTTGGAAGAAACTACAACTTTGGTTCTTACGAAGATTACCAATTAATACGTTTTTAGGGAGGTATTTGACGGAAACCGAAAAAACTGATTATTTATAAATAATTCCTAAACCATAACTGCTATGGAAAATTGTTTCAAATGAAAGTTGTGGAAAATTACATTATCTATAACATTTATATAGAATTGTATATACAATAATGATGTTTTAACGGAGAAATATCGCAAAAACCGAATCGGGTTACGAATAAACCTCGACTTCCGGTTCACCGATATTGTCCAAAAACTAATCTTTTCTTTGTGCTCATGTTAAAGTGTTATATATGAAGTTGGTAACGATATGGCAAGTACTTTTTGAGTTAGAGCGCCCACAATCACATACACACACAGACATCATTCCGAAAATAGTCTAAACGTGTTCTGGGGACCTCAAAAAGTGTATTTCCATTGAAATCTCGAAGTAGATTTTTTTCGTGATCACAATACTTTCCCATTACTACGTATGGAGAAAGTAAAAAGGGAATAATCAGAGTTCAAAGTGGAAAGTGTAAGATTTAAAACCCTAAATTGAGAGAGCCGATCTAATCGATCCTCCATCTATTTCATCTAGTTTTCTTTCTAACCGCAAGATTGTGTTATCCTTCTTCCTGCGTGCGTATTTTGAGTATCTATGTGCACTTTAGTTTCCTAGGACGGATATGCCCACTTCCTAAAACCCTTAGGCTTTGCTATGGCATCGTTCGGAAGGGATACTTTGCGTGATCGGGAGGAAGGCATTCCTGAGATTCTAGATGAATCTAACAGTAGTTATTCTTTTAGTGATGGTTCAGATAGTAGTTGTTATGAATTTCCGCATCCGCGGTTGATGTCTCATCTTTCGAAAGCAGTTCTCCTCCAAGGAAAGTGCTGCACGTCCATCGGTGTCGGAGAGCGAAGAAAGTCATTCTGATTGGGAGGACGTGTCTGCAAGGCACGAAGATGTTGCCGATAATCTACCGATTAAGTATGTAGAGCTTCAAGGGCCAAAACATGCTCCACCTTCCGATGCTGCACCAATAGATTATTTTAATCTATTTTTTACGAAAGGGTTTTTTACTCTCTCCGTTAAAAAATCATTATTGTATATACAGTTCTATACAAATGTTATAGAGAATGTAATTTCCTACAACATTTATTTGAAAGAATTTTCTATAGCAGTTATTGTTTAGGAATTATTTATAAAAATTTATCGGTTTTTTCGGTTTCCGTCAAATATCTCTTTAAAAATGTCGTTATTGGTCATCTTCGTGAGGACCGAAGTTGTAGAGAATAGTATTTCTTCCAAGTTTTGTTTGAAACAAGTTTTCGTAGAACTATCCATTTCGGAGATATTCAACTTTTTCTTAATTTCGAGTCTACAGCGCCAATACCATGTAGCGGTGGATTCTGTAAACATATTCAAAATATACATAATTTACGGCATGAAGGACGACTATATTCTTATACGATACGAAATAATAATTTTGCCTTATAATGCTATTCATAATAATTTAAATATCTATACCCCAAATATGGAGAAAGTCATGTGTTGGCCAATCAGATTTTTTTCATTTAGTGGACAATAGAAAAATAGCTGCCTCTGGTGAACCTTCATATGACCCCTGTGCCAAATTTCAACCCATCGTGGATCACGCCAATAGAATCTTTCGTCATCCCCACACACCCCACCAGCAACTAAGCATTTATGAGTGTTTAGTGGGTACTAAAAATCACCCAAATACTTCATTATTTGCTCAGCATACTCTACCATCGTTGAGGAATAAAATTCTGGATAATATGTGATGCAGTAGTGAATTACTGCCTGGGATTTTATGTTTATCGTGGCGTCAAAATTGACGAGGATAAAGAAACCATTAGGAAGTATGGTTTGGGATATACGGTGGTGACCAAACTTCTAAAGGCTGGTGATTATTTAAATAAAGGTTACCATATATATATTTTGTGATAATTTTATACTTCAATTCCACTCGCAAAATATTTCCACTCTGTTGGCACGTATATAACTGGTACGTTACGGAGAAATAGAAAGTTTATTCCCGAGGGAATTAAAAGAAATTCAGTGTGGGGAGATAAAATATTTTAGGATCTGTGGATTTAAGGGGAAAAATCCCAAAAAAAATTAAGGTACTCCTCCTAAACACAGCTTCAACGACGTCAGTGTCTTATGGCGCATAAAAAATAAACAAGCTGCCAGTGGTGAAACCTGATCTTGTACAAGAGTACAACAAATACATGGGGGACATCGATATCTCGGACATTATGCTGTATAGCTATCTAGATGAGAGGGGAACTTTCAAATATTGGAAAAAGGTAGTTTAGTCTCGCGAATGCTATTGAATGCGTATATTATCTATAAGGAGGATACACCTGCAGGGTAAAAGCCTATTGAAAGACTTTAATATAACATTTCAGTCATGAATCCACTGACTAAGGGGTGGGTAGAAGCTAGATATGTATCTGGAAGTGGCAGCAAAGCTGAGGACGAGAGCTATCCTCGTCATTCACGTGAGTTTGGTGTTGTGTCACTTCCAAATATAAAAGATAGATTGTGTCAAGAGTGCTCAACACAAACGAAAAAGAGACGATCAATAAGTATTTGTGTTAAATGTAGTAAAGGACTACATCCTGGATGTGTCAAAAACCACAAGTGTTATTAAAAAATGAATAATAAATAACTTTGTATGTTTCAAATGGTTTAGTGATAATTACAAAAAAACTTAGGAGTTGATATTAAGAGTTAATATTGCTCGCGTATTAAGGATATCGACATAAAAATAAGTGTAATTTATCATTATTATTCTGTTTCACCTTACATTAAAATTATTTTTCAATATTTATAGGATTAATACTGTTAATATTGCTATAAATATAGTTTTATATACTTTTTATTTATTTTTTAATGATATTATTGTGTGTTCTGTAACTTTACAAAATCATAATACTATATATAAAAATCTGATGTGGCCAACACATGACCTTCTCCATATTTGGGGTATATATATTTAAATTCTTTTTATGAATAGCATTATAAGGGAAAATTATCATTTCCTATGGTAAAAGACTACAGTCCTCCTTTTTGCCGTAAATTAGGTATATTTTGAATATGTTTACAGAATTCACCGCTACATGGTGGTCGCGCTGTATACAGGAAATTGCGAAAAAAGTTGAATATTTCCGAAATGGATGGTTCTACGAAACTTTGTTTCAAACAAAACTTGGAAGAAATATTATTCACTACAACTTTGTCCCTTACGATGATTACCAATAACGACGTTTTAAGTAGTTATTTGACGGAAACCGAAAACCGATTACACAGTCCAACAAATGAAAAGTTATTTTTGTTTCCTTTGCTAAAATAGGTGTTTCTTATGGACATTTTTGTGCTGAATACTAATCTGTTTTTAAAAGTTTTGTATCACGTATACTTTTTGAGAAATGAACATAGTTGTGTTTACGATAAGAAAAGTGAAATATGGCTTCTCTTACCTAAAATATCTTGGCTGATGACTTCGTCTTGTAGGATGACTGTGGAATTTCTCGTAATCAGCTAATATGGAAGAACTCCACTTTCCTTTATATCCATGTTCCATGGTGGATATATCTTGGTGGAATCTTTCTCCATGTTCGTCACTGACCTCGCCCAAATTGGCAGGAAAAAAATGCAGATGGGAATCCAGAAAAATGTAATTTAAGGGACATATTACAACCTAAATTATGATATGCCTGTAGCATTGCTGCCACAATACTTTCGTAATTTGAAGACTTCACTTTTCCCAAAAACTTTTCTGTAACCTGCTTAAATCCAGTCCAGGCAGCACGTTCCTTCTGGTTTAAAGTTTCTTCGAATTTTGTGTCTGAAAGTAGTTGCCTAATTTGAGGGTCAACAAAAACGCCTTCTTTCAGTTTGGACTCGATAATCTTCGGAAATTTATTATGGAGGTACTGAAAACCTGGACCATCACGATTCATTGCCTTCACGAAGTTTTTCATAAGTCCAAGCTTTATGTGTAATGGTGGCAAGTATACTTTTTGTGGGTTCACCAATGGTTTATTTTAAAATTTTTTTCTCCTGGCGTTAAACATTCACGATGAGGTCACTGCTTAACCACTTAATGATCCTTTTTCGCTCTACTATCCCTTTCACAGAGAAAACAACAGTATTTTGCATATCCACTTTTTAATCCATGAGGAATTCCTATTACCTTAAGGTCACCACATATATTCCATTTATGCTGATCATAATTAATTTTTTCGAAGAGGAACTTCATGTCTTTATAAGTTTCTTTCTTATTGACTGAATGTGCAAGTGGGATGGATGGCTTAGTGTTACCATTGTGAAGAAGTCCAGCTTTCAAACTTATTTTTGATGAGTCAATGAAAAGTCGACATTCTTCTGGTTTATGATCTTGTCCCAGGCATTTCATTAATCCATTTACATCGTTACAGAAAGTTAGTTCGTCGCATTCTGAGAAAAAGTTAATTTGGTCTTTTCGGCGGTTCCGAAAAGCAGTTACTTTGGTTTCCTTTTCAAGAAGATTCCATCCTTGAGGGCGAGAGGCTAAAAGCTCTGCCTGAATTTCTGATAGATTGAGATCTCTCACAAGATCGTTCAACTCTGATTGAGTAACTAAATGGGGACTTTTTGAATCATCAGCTTCAAAATCTGTATCATAAATATTTTTTTTCTACAAACATCGGCTCTTCATCTCTGCTCTCCAAATCTGAATTTGTTAGTGGTCTTGGCACTGGTAAGTCAACAGAATGTGGAACTGGTCAAATAGCTGATGCGAGATGAGGCACAATTTCACAATCATCACGGAGTAAATACAACTACTCTCATTTCTCGAAATCTATACGTGATACAAAATTTTTTAAAGTAGATTCGGATTCAGCGTAAAAAAGCTCAGAATCACTAACATTTTTAAGGGAACAAAAATTGTGTTTAACAGTGTTATTTTTACGTGTCTGACATGGAAATATTTTTCGATTAAAAAAGCAAAGAAACAGTCGCGAACGCGACATCGCTCTTTTAATCAAAGTAAGGTATATCGGTGTAAGATTATGATTCTACTAGAGAGATTTACCTTATTTTATTCTACGTAATAATATTGAAATATTTTCGATGTTAGATTATTAACCTTTATTATATTTTATAGAATTGTCGTTATCGAACTCAATGATGCAGTTTATATAATTATCCTGGCAATAAATATCGTCTATACCTATTACAACATTTCTTTGAGGAATAAAAATCTACTTTTTTTTCAATGTGCAAAAATAACTTTAATACTTAAAAGAATATATGATGAAGAATAATTCACTGTACAACAGAAAAACACTTATTTTTGAATATTTGTTGAAAAGTTATTGCATTTGATGCGGCACAATGCGTGAGCTGAGAAGACTCGACGGATGGATTGCGTCGCGGCCTAGCGGTGGTTATAGCGGCGACAAATCTAACCGTGGACTCTTCGAGCCATGCGCATCTCGGCGCTTCAATCGCTAATAACTTTTTAACAAATAATCGTAATTCAGTCCTTGAAAAAATGACTTAAAGTAGGGAAAATAGGCTTCAGATTTTCGCTTACCAAAATATTTTACGATTTCTTTTCGGAGAGTTATGCCATTTTCAATTTAAAATATTTCCGTTTTTTCCCCTTTTTCACAAAAAAGTCAGTTTTTTGTGCTTGTGGCTTCTACAGTAATTCATTTTTGAACTGATACCTTTTTTTTCATAGTAGCAACCTTTTGGAGTAATAAACCACAAATCAGATTGCGTTATCATTTTTTGTTGCCACCTGAGAATTTTCGAGAAAAAATCGACTGAAAAAATAGATTTTTGCAATTTTAAACAAATGGAGGGTGATGAAAAAAACGGATTGCGGATTTGTTTTCAGCCTACCGAAATCATAAATAATCACCCTTCAAAGTTCAGGAAACAAAAATGCTCGAACAGTGTTATCAATGAAGAGAAGATAACAATAACGGTTTTCTTTCGTCTATTTAAAGGTTTAATTGGCCTTAAATGAATCAGAGCAACAATGAAGGTCTCCTTGGCAACGCCCGGAATGAGTACGAAAAATCCGCAAAATTTCGAAAATGAAAACGGAGAAACATATACTCAGTATATGTTTCTCCGTCGCTGAAGAAGGGCATCAGCCCGAAAGCTCCATTTTTGTGTAGTTTTTGTTCTTTTGTGTATTTCGTGTGTCCTCAGCACCCCCAGCGGCTCTTCATTCTAGGTAAGTGTCCACTGGGCTTCCTCCAACACCTTGTTGCTACCTTTATATGTATGTATATATATATATATATATATATATATATATATATATATATATATATATATATATATATAAAGAGTACATAAACAGTCTCAGCTGACAAATAATTTCTAAACACAACAGTTTGCACCTTCTTGCCGATTTACTGGGGTAAAAAGAACCACTAAAATTTATAATCGTAAAACAAATATAGGTTTTTAGCAATTCTTACAAAGACCTCACATTTATGCAAAATTTCATCGATATAGCACCTCTACAATGTATTTATATGAATTTGATTGTTTAAATTTAATGAATTTTCAGCAGCGACAATGTATAACTTTTATGAAATTTTCAATGTTACATACCACCGGAACGATATTCCCTAACCTTTTTCAAATTTTTAGCTTGCTGGCTCTATAAAAAGTACATAAACATTAGTCAATTTGTTTAAAATTTAGGAATTTATAACGGCCGACTAATGAAAATTTTCAAATTTCTATAATACCGTTTCATAATTTGGCACGTTCTACCAATAGAAAAAATTTCAGCTTCGTAACACATTTAGAAGTACCTAAACCATGAAATGTTAGTAAAATAGTTTATAATTTTTACAGGACAAGAAAATAAATATTATAGAAATTTTCCAATTATTTTTTGATTTACCTATGTGTTAAATTTCACCTCACCAGCTACTGTAGTTTGGGTAAGACATTAGTATCCTCATATATATATATATATATATATATATATATATATATATATATATATATATATATATATATATATATATATAGTATATATTATATATATGTATATCATCATCATCAGCCGTTTTCAGTCCACTGACGGATGAAGGCCTCCCTCAGACTCTTCCAGTTTTCCCTGTCAACTGCCTCCCTCCTCCAAGTTTGCCCCAAGAACTTAAGCTCTCTGTCCCACCTGTCTTTCGGTCTTCTTTTTGGTCTCTTGATGTTTCTTGGGATCCATTCGATGACACTGGACGTCCAACGCTGGTCATTTCTTCTAGCAATGTGGCCAGCCCACTGCCATTTTAGCACCTTCGCTCTTTTAATCACGTCACAGTCTCCCGTCTTCTTTTTTACCCAGTCGTTCCTCTTGCGGTCTCTTCGGGTGATTCGTAACATGCATCTCTCCATGCTCCTCTGTGTTGTTTGCAGGTGTTGTATCATTCTGGCATTCGTGGTCCATGCTTCACAACCATATGTCAGCACAGGCAGAACACATTTGTCATACAGTCTCCTTCTTACGAAGATTGGAATATTTGATTTAAAGATGTTCGCATTCTTGCCGAAAGCACTCCATGTCATCTTCACTCTCCAGTTGTTTCTCCAAGAAGCGAACCATCAGTAATGATGAGTTGACCTAAGTAAACATAGCTGGTTACTTCTCCAAGTTCTGCTCCGTTGATATGTATCTTCTCAGAATTTGTGAAGGAGTTGTACATAACCTTTGTTTTATTAAGATTCATCTTAAGTCCAGTTTCTTGGCTTGCTTGCACAAGCTCTTCAGTTCTTCTACGGAGCTCTTCTGGGCTCCCTGCGAACAGTATGATATCATCTGCAAAGCGCAGGTGACTCATATATTCTCCATTTACCTTTATGCCTTTTTCCTCCCAGTCTAGCGTTTTGAATACTTGCTCTAGAGCTGCTGTAAATAACTTAGGGGATATAGTATCTCCTTGTCTCACTCCCTTTTCGGCCTTAAAGGCACTCGTCTCTTCATGCAGCTGGACAGATGTTGTCGCATTTTCGTAGATATTCTTGATCAAGGTTATGTACGTTTCTTCTACTTCTTGTTTCTTTAGTGCACGTAACACCGACGAAGTTCGGACAGAGTCGAATGCTTTCTAGTAGTCGATAAAGCACATATATAGAGGTAATTCATACTCGTTAGTCCGACTGATCACCTCTCTCACGACTTGGATGTGGCCCATCGTGCTATACCCACTGCGAAATCCAGCTTGCTCTCTGGGTTGGGCAGAATCAAGTTGGTGTTGAAGACGCATAGTGAGTATTTTGGTGAATACTTTGTAGACTGTAGGGAGTAGGCTGATCGGTCTGTATTTATTCTAGTCTTCTATGGAACCTTTCTTGTGCAGAGGGATAATACATGCGTGGTTCCATGTTTCTGGTATCATTTTCCTCCTCAGACAGGAATTGAAAATCTTAGCGAGAATTGTTCCGTATGATTACCCATTGCTTTGAATACTTCCGCTGTGATACCACCCATTTCAGATGCTTTTCCATTCTTCATACTTCTGATTGCGTGTCACACCTCTTCCGGAAGGATACCTGGGACCTCTTCGGTGGGCATGTTTCCATCATCATTTATTCATCATTTCCTAGAGGATCCTCATACAGCTTGGTGTAAAGTTCTTGTACCCGTTTCAGGATTAGTTTCCTACTATGGGTTATGGAGCCGTCTTTTAGCATCAGGGCCACCAGCTGTCTCTTTCCGATCGAGAGATGTTGCTTCATTTTCTTGTAACTTCGATTGTTTTGTATGGCTTTGTCGATTAGCTCATAATTATATTTTTTAACATCTTCCTTGATGCACTTCCTCATAGTTTTGTTTATTTCTGCATAATGGATCATTTCTTTAGGATCATTAGTAATTATCATTTTCCTTCTTTTTTCCATCAGCAGTCTTGTTTTTTCTGTCAACTTTTTCTCTGGCTTTGTTTTAACTCTTCCGCCTATTTCTTCAGCAGTTTCCTTGAGTATCTCTATAAATTGGTATTCAACTTCTTGGTCTTCCAGTGCACTGAATCGATTTTTCAGTTGGAGCTGAAATTCTTCTTATCGTTCCTTTAGCACCTGCCTGTTGATAATAGACTTAAGTTTCTTCTTTATAAGCTTCTGTCTTTTTAACTTTGAGTTGGATTTTATTCTGCATCTTACCAAGCGATGGTCGCTTCCAGTTTTAAATTGGTTGAGGACGGAACAGTCTTCAGCAATTGCTTCTTATTGACTAGTATGTAGTCAATTTCGTTTTTGGTACCATTGGGTCCTTTCCAGGTCCATTTTCTGTTGGGACTGTTTTTGAAGAAAGTGTTCATTATATATAGACTAGTACATTCAGCAAAGTCTACAATGTCTCGTTCATTTCTGTCTCCATAGCCCCATTTTCCAACTGCGCTGTCGTCTTCCTTTTGTTCTCCTATCTTGGCATTGAAATCACCCATGACCACTTTTAGATGGCAGTTCCTTTGTCATGCAGTTCCCCAACTCCTTGTTAGAAGTCTTCCACTTCCTCATCCGAGTATGATGATGTTGGCGCGTAAACTTGGACTATTTGAAGTTGATATCTTTTATTTATTTGAAGCACTAGTCTAGCTGCCCGCTCGGATGAACTTTCCATTTCCACGATATTATTCTTCAATTTTTTGTTGATGATGAATCCAGCACCTCCTGTTCTTCCTGTGTCAGTTCCCCTGTAATAAAAAACATATGCACTCTTCAACTCCATTAGGCCTTCACCTTTTCTTCTCACCTCACTAAGTCCTAAGATGTCCCACTTGATCTTCTCCAGTTGTTCTTGGAGCTCTTGAAGTTTATCTTCACTGGACAAAGTCCGGCAGTTAAAGGTAGTTAGGTTGAGGTTAAAGGAATTGTGTAAGGATGAGAAAGAGTGGCAGTGGGAGTTTAACCTCCGGGGATTCTTAGCACCCTCTGCCTTCATGCCTTGTTTCTGACCACTGCCACGGTCAGAGGCAATCCAGCCTCCGGAGAATGAGGGCCGTTTTTTATGGGTGTACATGTCATGGGGGGATTGTGGGCCTTAAAACACCACGCTGGCCTAGAGCGGGTTGGTGAGTACCACTTACACTTTGACCGGAGATATTGCAGAAAGACTTCACATCATGGTTGAACCTACCAATGTCCGAGGACACCACTGTTCTTCGCCCTTTGGCCTCCGTTTACACCCTTCCGCCGACTTTGACGCAGTGAAGTGAGGCAGTTGGAAGGGATATATATATATATATATATATATATATACTAGTGAAGGCGTGCTTGTATTCTGCAAACATTTTCTCTCACTCTAAAGGAAAGAGTAAGAGCCGACGAATGATATTTAAACGCAACAGTTTGCATCTTCTTGCCAGGTTACGTGCTTTTCCTTATTGTCAATATTGAGGTATATACAACCCCAAAAATTTATACTTATAACACTTTTATAGGTTTTCAGGATTTGTTTCGAATACCTCTCATTTATGCAAGATTTCATCATGTAGCACCTCTAGAAGTGCATTCATATGAATTTCCTTTTTTAAATTTTAATAATCTTTAACAGCCACAAAAATATATATTTCTTAAATTTTCTATGCTACTTATCACCGGAACATTATTTCCTAACTCTGCTAAAATTTGCAGCTTCCTGGGTCTTAAGAAAGTACATAAACCTTAGTCTATTTGTTAAACATTTCAGAATTTATTAGTGCCGAATAAATAAAAATGCTCATATTTCTATATTCCCGTTTTCATTATTTGGCCAATTCTTCCTCTTGAAAAAATTTCAGCTTCATATCCCATTTAAAAGTACCTAAACAATGAAATGATAATAAAATAGTTTATAATTTTTTACGGCCAAGAAAATAAATATTGTTGCAATTTAGCAGCTATTCCTAAGATAGTTCTTTGTGTTTCACCTGTGTAATAAATTTTAGCTCCCCAACTACAGTAGTTTGGGCCAGACATTTGTATCCTCCTATACCCTATATATATCCTATATCCTATCATTCAATAACCACTCTTCTTACAGAGGAGGTTATACGATACTGGTGAAGGTGTGCTTGCATTCTGCAAGCATTTTCTCTCACCCTAAAGTAAAGAGAATGGGCCGACAAATAATTTTTAAACGCAACAGTTTGCATCTTCTTTCCCGTTTACGTGTTTTTCCTTATTGTCAATATTGTGGTATAATTAACCCCTAAATTTATAATTATGAAACTTTTATAGGTTTTCAGCATTTGTTACGAATACATCACATTTATGTGAATTTTCGTCGATGTAGCACCTCTAGAAATGCATTTATCTGAATTTCATTGTTGAAAATTTATTAATTTTTAACAGCCGCGACAAATAATATTTCTAAAATCTTCAATGTTATTTACCACCGGGACATTTTTCCTAACTCTGTTACAATTTTCAGCTTCCTGGATCTACAGACAGTACATAAACATTAGTCAAATTTTAAACATTTGAGAATTTATTACACCCGAACGAATAAAAATTTTCAAATTTCTATACTCCCGTTTTCATTATTTGGCAAATTCTACCTCTTGAAAAAATTTAAGCTTCATAGCTTATTTGGAAATTCCTATAACATGAAATGTTAGTAAAATAGTTTATAACTTTTTACGGCCAAGAAATTAAACATTATTGCATTATTATTTATGATTTATTCCTCTGATAAATATTTTTGTTTCACCTGTGTCTTAAATATCAGCTCTCCAACTATAGTAGTTTGGGCCAGACATTAGTATCCTCCTATATACTATATATCATTCTTTATCGACTCTTCTTACAGAGGATATACGATATAGGATACTAGTGAATGTGTGCTTGCATTCTGCAAGCATTTTCTCTCACCTTAAAGTAAAAATAAAAGCCTAAAAATTACTTTCAATGCATACGTTCGCATCTCGGCTCCGAATTACGTGTTTTTCTGTTTCGAAAATATTGGGGTAAAAACAACCCCTAAAATTTATAATTATAATATATTTATAGGTTTTTATCATTTGTTACGAATACCTCACATTTATGCGAAATTTCATCAAAGCAGCACCTCTAAGAGTGCATTAATATGAATTTCATTTTTTTAATTTTTAACAGCCACAGCAATAAATATTTCTAAAATTTTCAATGTTATTTACCACCGGGACATTATCTCCTAACCCTGTTAAAATTTTCAGCTTCCTGGATCTACAGAAAGTACATAACCATTAGTCAATTTGTTAAACATTTGAGAATTTATTACGGCCGAACGAATAAAAACGTTCAAATTTCTATATTCCCGTTTTCATTACTTGGCGAATTCTACAGGTAGAAAATCTTTCAGCTTGATAGCGCATTTAGAAATACCTAAACCATGAAATGTTAGTAAAATTATTTATAATTTTTAGCGGCCAAAATAATGCACATTGTTGCAATTTTTCCTCCGATTATTTCTTTTATATTCACCTCGGTATTAAATTCCAGCTCTCCAATTATTATAGTTTGGGTTAGACATAGGTATCCTCCTATATATCATATCCTATATCGTATCATTCTATATCGACTCTTCTTACAGAGGATATAGGATACAAGTAAATATGTGCTTGCATTCTGCAAGCATTTTCTCTCACCTGAAAGTAAAAATAAAAGCTGAAAAATAATTTTCAATGCTTAAAGTTGCATCTCCGCTCCGAATTACTTGTTTTCCTGTTTTGAAAATATTGGGGTAAAAAAAACCCCTAAAATTTATAATTATAATACATTTATAGGTTTTTATCATTTGTTAGGAATACCTCACATTTATGCGAAATTTCATCCATGCAGCACCTCTAAGAGTGCATTTATATGAATTTCATTGTTTAAATTTTTTAATTTTTAACAGCCACAGCAATAAATATTTCTATAATTTTCAATGTTATTTCCCGCCGGGACATTATTTCCTAACCATGTTAAAATTTTCAGCTTCCTGTATCTACAAAAAGTACATAAACATTAGTCAATTTGTTAAACATTTGAGAATTTATTACGGCCGAACGAATAAAAATTTTCAAATTTCTATATTCCCGTTTTTATTATTTGACGAATTCTACAGGTAGAAAAAATTTCAGCATGATAGCGCATTTAGAAATACCTACAACATGAAATGTTAGTAAACTTGTTTATAATTTTTCCCGGCCAAGAAATTAAACATTGTTGCAATTTTCCAATTATTCCTCCGATTATTTTTCTCGGTTCACCTATGTATTAAATTCCAGCCCTCCAGCTATTGTAGTTTGGGCCAGACATTAGTATCCTCCTATATCCTATATATATCCTATATCGTATATCCTATATCGTATATCGTATATCCTGCTCTGTAAGAAGAGTGCTTATAGAATGATATATAGGATACAAGTAAATGTGTGCTTGCATTCTGCAAGCATTTTCTCTCACCTTAAAATGAAAATAAAAGCCGAAAAATAATTCTCAATGCTTAAAGTTGCATCTCGACTCCGAATTACGTGTTTTTCTGTTTTGAAAATATTGGGGTAAAAACAACCCCTAAAATTTATAATTATAAAACATCTATAGGTTTTATCATTTGTTACGGATACCTCACATTTATGCGAAATTTCGTCAATGTTGCACATCTAGAAGTGCATTTATATGAATTTCATTGTTTAAATTTTTTAAATTATTAACAGCCACAGCAACAAATATTTCCGGAATATTCAATGTTATTTACGACCGGGACATTATTTCCTAACACTGTTAAAATTTTCAGCTTCCTGGATCTACAGAAAGTACATAAACATAAGTCAATTTGTTAAACATTTGTGAATTTATTACGGCCGAACGAATAAATATTTTCAAATTTCTGTATTCCCGTTTTCATGATTTGGCAAATTCTGTAGGTCGAAAAAATTTCAGCTTGATATCTCATTTAGAAATGCCTAAACCATGAAATGTTAGTAAATTTGTTTATAATTTTTAGCGGCCGAAATAATGCACATTGTTGTAATTTCGCAATTATTCCTCCGATTATTTTTCTTTATTCACCTCGGTATTAAATTTCAGCTCTCCAACTATAGTAGTTTGGGCCAGACATTAGTATCCTCCTATATCCTATATATCATTGTATAAGCACACTTCTTACAGAGGAGGATATACGATATAGGATATAGAATGATATAGGAGGATACTAATGTCTGGACCAAACTACAATAGCTGGAGAGCTGGAATTTAATACATAGGTGTACCGAGAAAAATAATCGGAGGAATAATTGGAAAATTGCGACAATGTTTAATTTCTTGGACGGTAAAAATTGTAAACTATTTTACTAACATTTCGTTGTTTAGGTATTTCCAAATGCGCTATCGAGCTGAAATTTTTTCTTCCTGTAGAATTCGCCAAATAATGAAAACGGGAGTATAGAAATTTGAAATTTTTTATTCGTTCGTCCGTAATAAATTCTCAAATGTTTAACAAATTGACTAATGTTTATGTACTTTCTCTAGATCCAGGAAGCTGAAAATTTTAACAGTGTTAGGAAATAATGTCCCGGTGGTCAATAACATTGAAAATTTTAGAAATATTTATTGCTGTGGCTGTTAAAAATTAATAAAATTTAAACAATGAAATTCATATAAATGCACTCTTAGAAGTGCTGCATTGATGAAATTTCGCATAAATGTGAGGTATTCGTAACAAATGATAAAAACCTACAAATGTATTATAATTATTAAATTTAGGGGTTGTTTCTACCCCAATATTTTCGAAACAGAAAAACACGTAATTCGGAGCCGAGATGCGAACTTATGTATTTAGAATTATTTTTCGACTTTTATTTTCACTTTAAGGTGAGAGAAAATGCTTGCAGAATGCAAGCACACATTTACTTGTATCCTATATCGTATATCCTCCTCTGTAAGAAGAGTGCTTATAGCATGATAGGAGGATACTAATGTCTGGCCCAAACTACTATAGTTGGAGAGCTGCAATTTAATACCGAGGTGAATAAAGAAAAATAATCGGAGGAATAATTGCGAAATTACAACAATGTGCATTATTTTGGAAATTTTAACAGTGTTAGGAAATAATGTCCCGGTGGTAAATAACGTTGAAAATTGTAGAAATATTTATTGCTGTGTCTGTTAAAAATTAAAAAATTTTAAACAATGAAAATCATATAAATGCATTTCTAGAGTTGCTACATTCATGAAATTTTGCATAAATGTGAGTTATTCGTAATAAATGCTAATAACCTATAAATATTTTATAATTATAAATATTAGGGGTTGTTTTTACCTCAATATTGATCATAAGGAATAACATGTAAATCGACTGGAAGGTGTAAACTGTTGCTTTTAAAAATTATTTGTCGGCTCATACTCTTTGCTTTAGGGTGAGAGAAAATGCTTGCAGAATGCAAGCACACCTTCACTAGTACGATATAGGATATTTACATTTACATTTACATAAATACCCTGCAAGCCACTAGAAGCGTTTGGCTAATTCCTCTGTTGGATTGTCTTATCGCGTCTGGGAAAAAGGATCGGTAGTATTTCTCTGTTCTAGCGCTAATTTCGAGATATTTTCTCCTGCACTGTGATCTAACATTACGTTCACTAACACCGATGGGGACGACTATGCCGCGTACGTCTTCAACGAATTCGGAACTTTCAAATTTTTCAAATAGTTTCCTCTTGTATTCAATTCTTCTACTCTTTAACGTCTGCCATTTCAGATCTCTCAATAACTCTGATACACTCGCATCATACCGATATTCTCCATTTACAAATCTAGCCGCTCTACGCTGAACCATTTCGAGCTCTCTAGTTAGGCCCTCCTCGAAAGGGTCCCAGACGGCGCAACAGTATTCCACGACGGGTCGTATTAGGGAAAAGTATGCGATTTCCTTCACATTCGAGGGGCATCCCCGCAGGACTCTAGAGGAAAGCCCTTGAATTCTGTTTGTCGATGCTATAACGGATTTGATATGCTCTCTACTAGACAAATTGCTACTGAGAATTACTCCTAGGTATTTGTAGCTATTGACGTATTTTAGCTTTAGTTCAGATATTTGGTACGGGTAACGGTTGAGGAGGATACTAATGTCTGGCCCAATCTATTACAGTTGGAGAGCTGGAATTTAATACCGAGGTGAATAAAAAATAGTAATCGGAGGAAAAATTGCAAAATTGCAACAATGTGCATTATTTTGTCCGCTAAAAATTATTAACAATTTTACTAACATTTCATGGTTTAGGTATTTCTAAATGAGCTATCAAGCTGAAATTGTTTCGACTTGTAGATTCGCCAAATAATGAAAACGGGAATATAGAAATTTGAAAATTTTTATTCGTTCGGCCGTAATATATTCTCAAATGTTTAACAAATTGACTAATATTCATGTACTTTCTCTTGATCCAGGATGCTTAAAATTTTAACAGAGTTAGGAAATAATGTTCCGGTGATAAATAACATTGAAAATTCTAGAAATACTTATTGTTGAGGCTGTTAAAAATTCATAAAATTTAAACAATGAAATTCATATAAATGCACTTCTAGAGGTGCTACATTGATGAAATTTCGCATAAATGTGAGGTATTCGTAACAAAAGCTAGAAACCTATAAATGTTTTATAATTATAAATATTAGGATTTGTTTATACCCCAATATTTTCAAAACAGAAAAACGTAATTCGGAGCCGAGATGCGAACTTACGCATTGTAATTATTTTTGGCTTTTATTTTTACTTTAAGGTTAGAGAAAATGCTTGCAAGCCACATTTACTTGTATCATATAACCTCTGTAAGAATTGTCGATATAGAATGATATATAGGATATAGAACTATACTAACGTCTGGCCCAAACTACTATAGTAGGAGAGCTGAAATTTAATACACAGTTGAAGAGAAAAAGATTAGCGTAGGAAAAATTGCAAAATTGCAACAATGTTTATTTTCTTGGCAGTAAAAAATATAAACTCTTTTACTAACATTTCATGGTTTAGGTACTTCTAAATGCGCCATGAAGCTGACATTCCTTCTACATGTAGAATTTGCCAAATAATGAAAACGGGAATATAGAAATTTGAATGTTTTTATTCGTTCGGCCGTAATAAATTCTCAAATGTTTAATAAATTGACTTATGTTTATGTACTTTCTGTAGATCCAGGAAGCTGAAAATTATAACAGGGTTAGGAAATAATGTTCTGGTTGTAAATAACATTGAAAATTTTAGAAAAATATAGTGTTGTGGCTCTTAAAAATTAATAACTTTTAAACATTGAAATTCATATAGATGCACTTCTAGAGGTGTTACATTGATGATATTTTGCATAAATCTGAGGTATTCGAAGCAAACGATTAAAACCTATAAATGTTTTATAACTATAAATTTTAGGGGTTGTTTTTACCCCAAAATTTTCAAAACAGAAGAGCACGTAATTCGGAGCCGAGATGCAACCATAAGATTTGAAAATTATTTTTCAGCTTTTATTTTAACTTTAAGGTGATAGAAAATGCTTGCAGAATTAACTAGTATCCTATATCGTATATCCTCTGTAAGAAGAGAGCTTATAAAATGATATATATACATATATATATATATATATATATATCCTCTGTAAGAAGAGTCGATATAGAATAATATGCCTGAATGAAAGGAAAGGTAATAATAAAGGTGGCAACAAGGTGTTGGAGGAAGCCCAGTGGACACTTACCTAGATTGCAGAACTGCTGCAGGTGCTGAAAACTAGGAGAGAGATATATTGTCACAATGGGGAGTATATGGGGGGGAGGGAGGGGTAATGAGAGGGGTTCGGTGATAGAAGGAGGCGGGGAGGGGGGACCCCCTATAGGGTTATCGGTTGTTGAGACCGGGGGGGGGTTGAGATTTACACTGTTCCTGTGGCCGTTAATTCTGATGTTGAGGGGGTTACTGGTGAGTTCAACATTAATGCAGGACATAGGGTGCAGGTGAGGAGGTAAATGACATTCCTTGTGGTGCAGTTACTTCTGGAGGTGATGGGGTAGGTGATGTTGCAGGTGAATGAAAATGAGTGTAGGTGGATGGGGCATGTGAGGCAACGGGGTTTGCCGCAGGGTTGAGATCCTGCAGCGGATGGAGGGTTGGGAGTGGGTAGTTCTTTCTTCCACAGGATATCTCCCAAATTGGGAGGCCGGCGGAAGGAAAGAATGGGAGAATTAGTAAAGGGGTATTGGTGAGAGGTGGATGTAAGAATTGGGTGGGCAGCATGGAGGATTTCCTTGAGGACCCCGTGGATCCCGGGGTGGAAGCTTTGTACGGAGCAGAAACATGAACGCTAAGGAAAAATGATATTAAATACTTGGAAAGCTTCGAAATGTGGACATGGAGAAGAATGCTGAAGATAAAATGGACAGATAGGGTGAAAAATGAGGAAGTACTACGAAGAATAGGAGAGAAGCGAACGATTATCAGAAAGAGGAAGGCGAACTGGATTGGGCATTACCTGAGGAGAGAGTGCATGATTAAAGAAGTGCTAGAAGGAAAACTGGAATGAATAAGAGAAAGAGGTAGGAAAAGGTTTCAGCTGGTAGACGACTTGAAAGGGAAACAGAGCTATCAAGAAATGAAGAAGACTCCAGAAAATAGGAGTACATATATGGAGAACGAAGTTTAACCTAGAATAATCTCGGACCTGTCAACGGACAGACTACCTATGATGATAATGATGATATATATGAGCCAATATCCCTATTCTCCGCTGTTTATAGGCGCGTTTCGCTTACAGCGTGAGCGCCTATTATCGTCGGTCTGTCCGTCCGTCCGTCCGCATTTTCATTCTCGGCTTCTACAGAACGGATTTTCATGAAATTCGATATTAAGGACTTACTATCACAGATAATAAGAAAATCGCAAAAATGAATCACGTACGCCAATCAGCGGTTTAACTTTACTTGTGGCAAAATATTAATTTTCGTCATATCTCGTAAAGTATTGCTCATATCAAAATACTTTTCAAATAAAAGTTGTAGAACTGGTAAGGAAGAGTATTTCCTTTCCAATATATTTTTATCGTGGGAGTAGCCGAAAATGTCTTGCATGGTTACTTCTTCATTGTTGCTAACATAAACAATCTCCCAAACAAACGTTTAATTCCTTACGTGTGCATGTAATACTATTAAATAGGAAGAAAATGGATTACTTATGATGAAGAAAAGAACTTTGAAAGGCAATTTCCCTTACCAACAGGTATATAATTTCCTTCTAATACTCCTTTGCACGAAACACTCCCATTTGTGATGCGTTGTAGACTTTTCTAACTTGTTATTAGAAGCGTTTCGCTTCCAGTATTATCGCATATTAACGTCGGTCCGTTCGTCTCTCCGTCCGTCCGCATGTTCGTTCTCGGCTTTTACCGAACCGATTTTCATGATATTAAGGACAGAGTGAAATATAATAAGAAATTCACGTAAATGAATAACGTAAGCCAATAAAGAGTACCACTTTACTGGTGATAAAAGATGAACTCTCCATCATATGAAAATAGTTTTTAGTTAAAACTTGTATAACTAGTAGAGTAATTCTTTTACTATACATTTTTATCATCGGAGTAGCCGTTATCAGTCCCAGGCGGCTTTGGTGCGTGTGAGGGGTGCGGGGTCATCCCTGAAAGCAAACCGCGCCAAATTGGCGGCTCGGGTTAGCCTGGGTGCGGAAGCCGGTAGAGCGATCGGGGTTGTCCGTCACTCCTTATCGCGGGCTGAGGGTGTAGAAATACAACAGATCCTTTTTCCCAGACGTGATAAGACAGTCCAACAGAGGAATTAGTTAGAGTTCACTTGGTGTTGTGACACCCCCTGCCAAACGCTTCCAGCGGCTTACAGGTATTGATGTAAATGTCTTAATGTATTAATTCCAGTTGAACTAAAAAACCTTTTGCATAATTACTTCATCTATGTTACTAACATAAACAATCTCAGAAAAATACGTATAATTTCCTTACTTTTGCGTGCAATATTTTTAAATTGGAAGAAAATACATTATTTATGTTGAAGAAAATAATTTTAAAACGGTATTTCTCTTACATGCACGTATATCAGCTCTTTCAAGTATTCCATTGCACGAAACGCGCCTATTTGTGATACGCTGTACACTTTCCTACCTTGTTAGTTGTTCTTCTTCCCTTTTCCGATTCCTTAATATGGAAAACTATCACGAAATCTCGCAAATTTCGCTGTCTCAAGGTAATCATTACATATTTTGAAGAGTGTTGCGACGGAAAAATACGCGTATAGACAATCGCTAAATCGGGTTTCGATGCACGCTAACCTTGTAGCAATGAGGGCATCATATTCACCACATGATTCAAAATACATGCAGTGTTAATGATTACGACGTTCAATAGGCTGACGGTGATCCCTTGATCAAAAAATTCGATATCCTATGATTGAAATCTAAAAGATTTTTTTATTAACGTGCTCTGCGGATCTTCTGACGTTGGATTTTTTTTACATAATTCGAAAAATAGTTCTTCTTGCCAAATGGTGGCTGACCCCTGGTTTAAACAGTCAATATTTATATTTTTCGATTTTTTTATTAGTTTAATTTGTTATTTTTTGCTTTTATTGAACTTAATATATTTTAGATATGTATATAATGGCAATAAACTGAAGAAGCAATGCAGTATACTTCATATCATTTTTAAAAAATAGGATTCAATATTGAATATCAGCCCAGATGGAATCATACCGTTCCATTTACTTTAACTTAACTTTATCATTCAATTATTTTAATTAAAGTATTTGTTGTATGTTTTCCGCGATTATTTTAATGCGTGTTCTTAAAATATATCGGAATCGAATCTCAAACAAAAAGGTAGAACAGGTTGCCACTGTGCGGCTCCGTAATACTTTGTAATGCGACAAAAATAGAAAACAATGGCACCTTCGAAAGATTGCAACCTCTGACCTAGTGGAAAACATTTGTGGAAAGGAACTTACATATAGGTACTTGGAATGTGAAAACCATAAGAAAAACCTCTTCCACAGGTGTGAGAGTGTGTGTGCGTGCGTGTGTGTATGCAGACACACATTTCATGGGAAGGCAGATGTACATATTAAGGTTGATTTCCCTCGTTTTTCGGATTCCGTAACGTGATAAGTGTGAAGTAAAATGTGATAGAATTACGAAAACTAATCCGATTTGAAATATGAGTGGTAATGGGTTCCAATTCTTTAAATAAGAATGGAACAGTTCGCCGCGAGACCGCAATTATTTTTCTTATTATAACCTATAGAATTTTTTGGCCTTAAATAACACCAACTCCTAAATATTGAAAGTTTAAACCAATTCAGTTAGATTACTACTCTTGTACTTTATCATATACGTAGTAGATAGATAAACTATCGTAATCGAGTCCATAAATTGGGCTTCGCTACCCAAAAACCAGTATGGCGCATTAGTGTATGAAAATTAATATATTAATTTTTAATTATTGCTTAATGAGATGTTATTATGTTTTATGAATTTATCATAATTATATTACAAACTCATATGTTTCTGTTAATTCTTATGTTTAAAAACATGTAAGGAAGGAATGCAATTCAAAATTACTAATGGCTTGTGCAGCTGTAGCTACAATATTCGCTAATACAGTGAGTACCTGAGCTGGTATATTTTATAACATATATACAGTATATAGAGTAGAAATGAAATTAGTGCTTTAATATAAGAGTGGATTACTTGGGTCCAGAAAAAAGTAAAAAAAACCGATTTAATAGTTGCCGATTAGTTACGCTGTAATAACAAAAATCAATGATCTTGAGTTACTGACATTTCATTTCCACCCTGTATCCGTAAGGTTCAATAGCTTTTCCATACCTGTTGACTTTGTTGTTTATCCTCTCCTCATGTTGACCATAGCGCTGCATGTCTTTGTGCCTAGGTTAGTTGGAGAACCTCGTTGTAAACTATATTTTTTTTGTATTGTCCTTCATAGTCTTTGAAAATTTCTTGTCCAGAGGTAGGTTCTATTTTAACTTTTATATCGGATGCAGCGCGCGCTCTACTAAAAGCAACATAAAGCTGACCATGGCTAAATACACAGCGGGGCAGGTGTATCCCTATTTTATCAAATGTCTGGCGTTGAGATTTATTAATGGTCATCGCAAAAGCCAAGAGAATAGGAAACTGTTTACTTTTTAGAATAAATGGCATGTTTGGATGTGTAGAAATTAGTTGTATTCTGGGTAGAAAAATAGTTTTTCCTTTGGCTTGACCATTAACAATTTGCAGCTTTAGAGTATGTGTATATATGTCTTTTACCACCATTCTGACACCGTTCACTAAACCAAACCCAAGGTTCATATTGCGTATAAGCATCACGATAGCACCTTTCTTCAACCGTAGATCATGAGGCGGCATGCCTGCTGGTGTTATTGAATTTAAGTATTCCATTGGTATGTTGTCCCGATCCTGATCTTCCGAAACAATTGAATCAATACTGTAGTATTCCTTGACGTTTCCACTGATGAGACCAAGAACTTCTCTGTTGATAGATCACAGGCATAATTAAATGGGCACACTATGGCTTTTCCAGCATACTCGAGGTAGTTATCGCTTAGTGAAGTGCCAAACCATTGTGGCAGCATGAGTTGAAATGACCAGATATTTTTTCAGCATGAAAATGGAGGGCTTGGCAATTATCGCAAACTTCATTCATGGGTCCTACCTTATGGGAAGTAATATCATCTTCACTCATTAAGGGAGTTCTAAATGGAAAGGTTAGGATTGCTGGATTGCCATGGTCAGTTATATGGTTTCGGTTTAAAGTGCGTAAAAAGCTATTTCTATTACTTACATTTCTAAATACACGACCACGTTTGGGAGGTCGCCCGGTTCTGGCAACCATCGTGGTCTTAAATCATCAACAAAACTTCTTAACATAATACAAAACACGACTTACATCAACAAACTTCTTAACATCATACAAAACACGACTTCTAAAACTTTACAATGACGCCAACACGAAAGTCGAAACAAAGCAAACGGGGCTTACACTGCCATCTATTGGACACAAACAACTCTACAATGCCGTCAACACGAAACAAAAAAATTTTCCGATCTACCGGTCTATCGATTATTTTTTAAATTGGCAATCATCGCGTTCTTAAAACTTACTTGCTGTTATTAAAAACATCAACAAAACTTCTTAACGTGCAATAAAATACGACTTCTAAAACTCAAATAACTTTACAATGCAGCCAACATAAAACAGAGCAAACGACGGAAACACTGCCATCTATTGGACACGAATAAAAAGGTATTTCTATCACTTACATTTCTAAATACACGACCACGTTTGGGAGGTCGGCCGGTTCTGACAATTATCAAAACTTCTTAACATAATACAAAACTTTACAATGACGCTAACACAAAAGTTGAAACAAAGCAAACGGGGTTTACACTGCCATCTATCGGACACAAACAACTTTACAATACTCTACTACACGAACCACGACTTGTACTGCGATCTAACCGCTTATTGATCAATTACTGAACGCCATTAAAGGCTTTATTTATGTATTGAAATTACTCTTAAACTATACAATATACATAAATTCTACTACTTTTGCCGACATCGTGGCCACGTAAGCTTTAAAATGAGTGGTGAATAGTATTAATTGGAGCTGCCGTTTGCTCACAATTTCATTATGGAAAATTACCCTTACAGAATTATATATATACATTTATTCATAAATGAATAAGTAATTTTTTAAAATGATTTTCTTTTTTAATTGCCCCTGATCAAATTTATGAGCATAATTTTGGCAAATAAGATACCTATCTCAGATGTGCAGAAAAAGTAAACCGAACGCGTTTCGGGACTTTACCCTTTTCCTCCAATCTTCCTGTTTCTCAGCAATTTCTTAAAATTTTATTTTACACTAGCCGAAAGTACCCGGCGGCGTGTTGCCATATCCTACACGGCCACAGAATAGGAGATTCATACTCGATTCCGATTGGTTGATTTCGAAAATTCCGCTAAGTTTCGCCGCTACCTTCACGTGATGTTTTGTAACTAAACTCACACTCCCATGGAACTACTCCTAAACGATAAAAGCTAGTAACTTAGTGAATTGTCAAGGTTTGCTCAACCAGGATTAATTAAAATACGTAAATATGCACCGATTTTTTTCGTTTTTGCTTTATTCGACGAATAAAACTCTATACTATCTTATTCATGCGAAGTTTACATGTTACACTGTCGAAGTTTTCAGAATTACGCTATTTGTTTCGAAATTTTGTGGATTTTTCGTACTCTTTCCGAGTGTAACTAAGGCCGCCGTCATTGTTACCTCCGATTCAATTAGCTTCAGTGAAACTTATAAATAGACGAAAGTTTAGCGTCATTCGATTCGCACTTTTGTTTAAGCAACGAAACGATCGATGTTTATGGATAGCAACGTAAATAGATACTGATTATTATTCAGGAAGCGTTTATTGATGAAAGTAATTGAACCTTATTTCGTCTATTGAATGCTGGAATCTTACATTTTTTGTAAGTAAAATCATCATATTCTACATTATAATGTTTATTAACGTAAATAGGCTCACGTATCTGGTGTACATTTACCAGTCAGTGTTCAATCATGGACAACTGTACGTTGCTTTTTCAAGCTATAAAAGTAAATATTTCAGCTAGGCATAATTACACAAGAAATGAAGCTGGATTTGGCGAAAGTAATATGATAGGAAAGAAAATTATCTTTATATTTTAATGCAATACGTTCGGAAACGGATTGTTACAAGCAAATAAGATTATTGTTAAGAAAAACTAATTGTAATTTTAAAAGTATCTACTATATATTTTAAATATGTTGTGCTGTAGTAGCTTCACTAAATCCGTTGAAATTCAACGGGAAATTCTGCTAGTAACAAATAAAAGCAGAATGGTTCTGGAACGATAAGTACTACGATAGATTGTTGACATTACCCTGATAATGAAAAGAATGGTAAAATATCAAATGAGAGAAAATGCATTTCTTCAATTTTCCATCGAAATAACATTTAGTATCTCAATGTGCACATAATGCGGCATGTTGCCTCAGAAAATTACTTATATTAACCCAAATGCAGTTAATCTACGAATCAGATTAAAAGCAATTGGCAATTAATGTAAGTCACTGGCCTTTCAAAAGTACCGTTTTACTGAACTGAAGTATCAGTTTACTGAACATTTTTTTATAATTAGCCTGGTTTTTTATTACATGCATAAAGTTCACTGCCTAATGAACACCTCTCCAGTCCCACAAGTGTAAATGTATGTGGTTCTATCAAAAATATAAAATCTCTAATTTAATATTAATTACAGTTGTTTTTATTAGGTATAACCAAAACTCAAGATCCAAGTAGGTATATATATTTTTACTAGACGGCGGCCTTAGTTACACACGGAAAGAGTACGAAAAATCCAAAAAAATTCGAAACAAATAGCGACAGTGTAACATGTAAACTTCGCATGAATAAGATAGTATAGAGTTTTATTCGTCGAATAAAGCAAAAACGAAAAAAATCGGTGCATATTTACGTATTTTAATTAATCCTGGTTGAGCAAACCTTGACAATTCACTAAGATACTAGCTTTTATCGTTTAGGAGTAGTTCCATGGGAGTGAGTTTAGTTACAAAACATCACGTGAAGGTGGCGGCGAAACTTAGCGGAATTTTCGAAATCAACCAATCGGAATCGAGCGTGAATCTCCTATTCTGTGGCCGTGTAGGATATGGCAATACGCTACCCGGCGATGCCCGGGTTATGCCAGACGTCTTTGGCAAATAAAATTATGTATTATATGCTAATACAATCATTTCTCCCTTTGCGCACCTCAAAACGTGTATTTACGTTGAAATCTAGATGTCGAATTTTTTCATGAAACCAATGATTTCTCTATACTACGTATATTGCAGAAAGTAAAACTAATTCTGAGATATCTCTTATACCTATGAATTGGGCCGGGAGGGACCATGGGGAGGTCCGGAGAGAACGTGAGCATACGTGAGTAGGTAGTAGGATTTCGAATTTAACAATCTAATCTGTTGGCAAGGCAACTTCACGTTAAAAACGCTAAATTTTGTCAAAATATGATATTAAAACGTTAAAATCGAAAGATTTAGATTCGAAAGGGATAAAATACGACAAGAATAAGAAACTGGATTTATTTTTCTTTAATACAGTCCAAGTCCGAAAATTGTAGGTCAAATATGTGAATTTTAATAAGCAAAATAAAATAAGGTTGCAGGTCGAAATATCGATTTTTCCATGTTATCTTATGAGGAATGGAAATCATTCTCGGGAATCGAACTCGGGTCGATTTTGGAATTTTTTTTCGTCAATGGCTACTGCTTTAATAACCGAACATTCCTACCAAATGTCAATCTTCTAGATACTCTGAAAGTTTGTTAAAAATAGCATTACAGAGTTCCAATTTCCCACCGACGACGACGAAGTCAATTTTATATATTAGATTCTTGAGGTTTTTTTTCTCCCTCTCTTAAAGTCGCCGTCAATTGGCGGTTTCATTGTATTCTTCTTTGGTGGAACGGTCCATTCGATGTCCTCTTATCGCTGTCCCTAACGATCAATTTATTTATCCCCTTTCGGGAGAGAGCGATCTGTTCGAGTGGAAGGGTCGAATGGGCCTCACACCCTCTCTTCCCCCATTATGTCCTCCAAATGGACGGAGGCCGTCTCTGGAACGGGGTTAGTTGTTTTTTTCTTTTTTTTGGTGACAGATAAAACGAACGCTTCGAACTTCGTTGTTGTTGGCAATATCTGCTCATCTGAGGCGAAATTAGGTCCTCATTTAGAGGAGGTGTCTATTGCGCTATTGCATAATCGATTCGAAGCAGATTTTGAAAATAAGAGAGGGTCGCATCGAAGACGGCACTTAACTCTCTGGCATTCGAGCATAGTTTCGAAATTGGACAAATTACTTGATTCCATTTGGAGAAGTTGCTGAAACAATCTTTGTAAATCAAATGTGAAAATGGAAGATATCCTGAAGTGATGAATCCGTTAACCGTTTTGATAAAAAATACTTTACTGAGCTTTACGTAGTTAGAATTTTATTACAATCTTAAATGGCAGCTAAAAACTTATACATGATAAAGTTTATGCGCAAGATTAACTACAGTTTTTATAATTGTCTGTTTTAGCGTAATGTGTTAAAATAAACTTCGAAAATAAAATATATTCGAATCTTACTATTTACGAAAGTTTTAAAATCCTAATCTTTTTTTATTTTCATTGATATGGGAAACTATAGAATATTTACGCCCACGGAATTTTAGATTGACTTGAAAATATTTCACTGACAGTGTAAAACTTACTGTTCCAAGAATTAATTTAAGGCTTATAACACAGCCTAAACTAAAATGCAACACATTCACTATTTTTTGTGCGAGGTTTGTTTTAATCTAAATACAGTGTGGGCCAAATAAATGTACCCGATTTAAAAATGAGATTACAACATAACCATACAAGATAAGATCGAATAAAAAGCTGATAAACCAGGAAGAAGTCAAATATTTTTTTAAAATAATCCCTTTTGTCCTAGGTTCAAAATGTCTCACAATCAGATAAGCAAACAGCAGCAACTAGTCATGAAACAACAAAATTAATCATGAAATCCCACAGGCTGTAATCAGCAATTGTACTGCTCCCATTCGCATGTGTGCTCAGAATGATGGAAGATATTTGGAAACTCTGTATTGATGAAAATAAATTTGAAAGATCCACGTATTGATTGGTTTTTGTTTCACATTCATATCATTGTTCACTTAATTTTATGTTTAATTTTGAAATTAGGTACATTTTTTTGGCCCACTCTGTATATCATCTAATATTTTGAGTATGATTTTTATATTGGAGGCTAGTGATTTAAATTAATTTCCATAACTATTGAAATTCGAATAATATGTGGAAAAGTATATTCAAATTAGGTTACTACTTTAATTTACGTACATACATCGTTCGCTGATCCACGCGTACTTCGAAATGATAAACATAATTTATATCCCACTTAACGTCAGATCGTTGTTTTGGGTATTTGTGTATCGTGATGGTCTTTGAAAATCACTTGCGTGTCCAAATAATCCCAGATCGATAGATATTTCTCACATTCAGTGGCAAGTTATCGTTTTTCTGTCAGAACAAACTGGGAAATGCAATTTTGAAACCACCCAGAAGCTTGTAAAGTTCCTATATATTTCTCTCTTATTAATCTTTACATTAAAATAATTAGCACTTAAAAACGAAAGATTGTTATGTATTATGTAGTATTATATTTAAAAAAATCAATCGGTAAGAACCAATAGGAATATAGTTTTTCATAAGTTTGTTATGTCTATTGGAGATATATGAGGTATGTATTTCTTTAATTTTAATTTTTAAATCATCATTTTTAAATATTTTGCAACCATAAGTCTCTTACAGTTCTCTATTGGATTCTCTTTATTGTAAAATATGGTATAAAAAATTAGCGCCTTAAGTATTTTAATTCCATTGACGAAATTGAATACGTTACTAAAAATCGGTACAAAAGACATTGTACAAACTTTCTCATATATGGGTACTAATGCGTCGTTTAGTTATCATTAGAAAATGAAAATCGTATGAGCCTGTTTTTAGATAATACAATTTTTGTTAAAGTTGCCCAAGAATAAACTACCCTTATATTCATTCATTGAGAAAAATGAAATAGGTAGTATTATTGTAGATGTATACTCAAGTAAATATACGTAATTTGATCAAAATCGTTATATCCGTTTTCGAGAAAATCGAATTGTTGTTAAAAATGCGTAGAATAAACTACGCTTAATTATTGAGCAATGTCAGCCATTTCTATGTATACTCTGCTCAGTATAATAAAATGCCTAAGTACGAGATTTCATTCATTTTCGCTCTACCGTTTAGGCTCCAGAGCCAGTAACCGACAGACGGCATTGCAAAAACCACTTTTTCGGATTCAGCGACACCTAAAACGTACCGTATACACCCGAATATAACACGACTCTGATTATAAGACGAACTCCTAATAAAAGGAAAAAATTTATTATGCACACAATGACAGAGGTTTATTATACCATTGACTAATAAACATTGAACCAGTTGAAATCAGCAATTTTGTAGTGTTAGTTGGCATATACAGTTACTTTCCTTCAAGTGTCTATCAACGACTGATTTTAAATTCTTACAGGACCTACTATAAATGCGACGTTTAGATTACACAGTCCAACAAATGAAAAGTTTTTTTTTGTTTCCTTTGCTAAAATAGGTGTTTCTTATGGACATTTTTGTGCTGAATGCTAATCTGTTTTTAAAAGTTTTGTATCACGTATACTTTTTGAGAAATGAACATAGTTGTGTTTACGATAAGAAAAGTGAAATATGGCTTCTCTTACCTAAAATATCTTGGCTGATGACTTCGTCTTGTAGGATGACTGTGGAATTTCTCGTAATCAGCTAATATGGAAGAACTCCACTTTCCTTTATATCCTTGTTCCATGGTGGAAATATCTTGGTGGAACCTTTCTCCATGTTCGTCACTGACCTCGCCCAAATTGGCAGGAAAAAAATGCAGATGGGAATCCAGAAAAATGTAATTTAAGGGACATATTACAACCTAAATTATGATATGCCTGTAGCATTGCTGCCACAATACTTTCGTAATTTGAAGACTTCACTTTTCCCAAAAACTTTTCTGTAACCTGCTTAAATCCAGTCCAGGCAGCACGTTCCTTCTGGTTTAAAGTTTCTTCAAATTTTGTGTCTGAAAGTAGTTGCCTAATTTGAGGGTCAACAAAAACGCCTTCTTTCAGTTTGGACTCGATAATCTTCGGAAATTTATTATGGAGGTACTGAAAACCTGGACCATCACGATTCATTGCCTTCACGAAGTTTTTCATAAGTCCAAGCTTTATGTGTAATGGTGGCAAGTATACTTTTTGTGGGTTCACCAATGGTTTATTTTAAAATTTTTTTCTCCTGGCGTTAAACATTCACGATGAGGTCACTGCTTAACCACGTAATGATCCTTTTTCGCTCTACTATCCCTTTCACAGAGAAAACAACAGTATTTTGCATATCCACTTTTTAATCCATGAGGAATTCCTATTACCTTAAGGTCACCACATATATTCCATTTATGCTGATCATAATTAATGTTTTCTAAGAGGAACTTCATGTCTTTATAAGTTTCTTTCTTATTGACTGAATGTGCAAGTGGGATGGATGGCTTAGTGTTACCATTGTGAAGAAGTCCAGCTTTCAAACTTATTTTTGATGAGTCAATGAAAAGTCGACATTCTTCTGGTTTATGATCTTGTCCCAGGCATTTCATTAATCCATTTACATCGTTACAGAAAGTTAGTTCGTCGCATTCTGAGAAAAAGTTAATTTGGTCTTTTCGGCGGTTCCGAAAAGCAGTTACTTTGGTTTCCTTTTCAAGAAGATTCCATCCTTGAGGGCGAGAGGCTAAAAGCTCTGCCTGAATTTCTGATAGATTGAGATCTCTCACAAGATCGTTCAACTCTGATTGAGTAACTAAATGGGGACTTTTTGAATCATCAGCTTCAAAATCTGTATCATAAATATTTTTTTTCTACAAACATCGGCTCTTCATCTCTGCTCTCCAAATCTGAATTTGTTAGTGGTCTTGGCACTGGTAAGTCAACAGAATGTGGAACTGGTCAAATAGCTGATGCGAGATGAGGCACAATTTCACAATCATCACGGAGTAAATACAACTACTCTCATTTCTCGAAATCTATACGTGATACAAAATTTTTTAAAGTAGATTCGGATTCAGCGTAAAAAAGCTCAGAATCACTAACATTTTTAAGGGAACAAAAATTGTGTTTAACAGTGTTATTTTTACGTGTCTGACATGGAAATATTTTTCGATTAAAAAAGCAAAGAAACAGTCGCGAACGCGACATCGCTCTTTTAATCAAAGTAAGGTATATCGGTGTAAGATTATGATTCTACTAGAGAGATTTACCTTATTTTATTCTACGTAATAATATTGAAATATTTTCGATGTTAGATTATTAACCTTTATTATATTTTATAGAATTGTCGTTATCGAACTCAATGATGCAGTTTATATAATTATCCTGGCAATAAATATCGTCTATACCTATTACAACATTTCTTTGAGGAATAAAAATCTACTTTTTTTTCAATGTGCAAAAATAACTTTAATACTTAAAAGAATATATGATGAAGAATAATTCACTGTACAACAGAAAAACACTTATTTTTGAATATTTGTTGAAAAGTTATTGCATTTGATGCGGCACAATGCGTGAGCTGAGAAGACTCGACGGATGGATTGCGTCGCGGCCTAGCGGTGGTTATAGCGGCGACAAATCTAACCGTGGACTCTTCGAGCCATGCGCATCTCGGTGCTTCAATCGCTAATAACTTTTTAACAAATAATCGTAATTCAGTCCTTGAAAAAATGACTTAAAGTAGGGAAAATAGGCTTCAGATTTTCGCTTACCAAAATATTTTACGATTTCTTTTCGGAGAGTTATGCCATTTTCAATTTAAAATATTTCCGTTTTTTCCCCTTTTTCACAAAAAAGTCAGTTTTTTGTGCTTGTGGCTTCTACAGTAATTCATTTTTGAACTGATACCTTTTTTTTCATAGTAGCAACCTTTTGGAGTAATAAACCACAAATCAGATTGCGTTATCATTTTTTGTTGCCACCTGAGATTTTTCGAGAAAAAATCGACTGAAAAAATAGATTTTTGCAATTTTAAACAAATGGAGGGTGATGAAAAAAACGGATTGCGGATTTGTTTTCAGCCTACCGAAATCATAAATAATCACCCTTCAAAGTTCAGGAAACAAAAATGCTCGAACAGTGTTATCAATGAAGAGAAGATAACAATAACGGTTTTCTTTCGTCTATTTAAAGGTTTAATTGGCCTTAAATGAATCAGAGCAACAATGAAGGTCTCCTTGGCAACGCCCGGAATGAGTACGAAAAATCCGCAAAATTTCGAAAATGAATGCGTATTTCTGAAAAATTCGACCGTGTATCGTGTAAATATCGCAAGAATAAGATAGTATAGAGCTTTAGCAGTCGAATAAAGTGAAAAAGAAGAGAATCCGACCATATTTACATATATTAATGAATGAAGGAAAAAACCTTGTACTCTGAAAAATCGAAAATCCCGGGTAAACTTATGGGAAAATATAATAGTCTCCTGGATTCGAACCCGGGACGCCTAGCCAACGAAAGTATTTTCCAGGGACCTCAAAGCCAGTAGAAACAAAAAGCCGTTTATCGCATATCTTTTACGACGAACGGTTCTCGAGAAATACGCCGATATAATTACGCGAGACTTCATACTCACGGACACACCCAACTTCACTACGCGCATAATGTATAGGATAAAATTCAAGAGAGTATTTGTATTCGAATACATTTGAATCGATTCATTTTCTATTACTAATTTTAGTAATTGATTGTTTCGTTTTATTTAATGAATCGAATATTTCGATTATACTCTGCATTCGGTTCCTCTGTCAGTCAAACTATTACGCACCGCGCGATTATAAGACGACTAGCGATTATTCGGTCATAAAAATTGGAACAAAACCTCGTCTTATATTCAGGTATATTTCCGTAAAAATCTCGAGGTCTAATTTTTTCGCGATAACAATAGGTACCTTCTCGATACTTAGTATGAGGAATTAAAAAACCACCGGAAAGACATTCATCCTGCCTAGTTCTTAACCATTTTTAAGGTACCGTAATCTAAGATGGCGGTGTGCAACTTTTCTGCATGGTGGGCCGCATTGGTAACAGCGAACCCTTCGGTGGGCCGCATTGGAATTTGTCAATTGGTTATATTATAGTTAAATCGTAAGTTACCTAGAGACTCTTAGACACCATATGCGTGATAACCAAATTATAATTAGCTTTTTGGTGTTAACAGTTCAATATTAAAAATCCAAGAAATATCTTTGCGAAAAAGTCAAAAACAGGATAAAAACAATTTAATTGAATTGAGAAATATTTATTAAGAGGTCGCAATTTACTTGAATTGAGGAAAAATTTCTAACGTTCAAAATGTTAAAGAGTTTTGCTACATGGAACATAATATTTGGTAGTTAATTAAAATAAACTAACAAAGTTTTTAAAAGCTATGAAACACTGGCCGTGGGCCGCACAATAAAGCTTAGTGGGCGGAAGTTTGGGCATCCCTGATCTAGGAGGAAATTGCTGAGCTCCACTTAAAGGTTAAATTCATAAGCGGTAGTGAACTCTCCCCGGGAGACATGCTCTAAGAACTGATAAAGGAAATGCGTTACGTACAAAGAATTCGTCCCAACACGGCGAAATGTCTCCTCATGATTAAAGCAACCGAGTTTTCTACCAACGCGCTCCTGTCTTTATCATCGGAGACATTCATAGAGAAAATATATATCTACGCTCCATCTCCTCAATCTACAACCCTGATCCTGTCCAAGAGAAATTCTCTTTCGAATGGATAGCCGGAGTTCGAGAGAGTGTGGGAGAGACATAGTGATATAGTGAGAGAGGGAGGGAGGGGGAGAGGGGGAGAGGGGGAGAGGGAGAGAGGGGGAGGGAGAGAGAGGGAGAGAGAGGGAGGGAGGGAGAGAGAGGGAGAGAGAGGGAGGGCCAAACGTAAGAAGGCCTATATTTGGATTGATTTCGTGCTGCTTCCAATATTCTTTGATTTTTTTGAAAGAAAAGAATGAAACTCTTCAAAGTTAACGTTGAAATTATGAATGTCTTGTAGGTCTGTTTCACTAATTGGCTGTTAATCTGTTTCTCTCCTTATTTTTACTCCAGATCTCTCCCATTGTGCTGAAAGATCTTTCACAATGTGCGTTTGATACTGGTATCGGCAGTACAAACGATACCTGTTTTATACGTTCTTCACCAGAATTACTTTCTTTTACCTTTCTAAAAAGGTCCACCCAAAGAGATCCACTCTGTCATTGTTAGTTAAAATATCTGGCGCGTCTCTTGAGTACGCAGAAATCACCATACAATTTTTCTGTTTAAATTTAACTTAAAATTTTCACAAATTTTTTGCATCTTTCCATTCTACTGTTTTTTTAACGATTGAGTCGCCATATTTAGAATCTGAATTGTCTATGTCATACCATTTATCTAAATATAATAAACGTCGTTCAAAAAACCGTTGTACTTCACTTTCAAATATCATCTTTCTTTCTTCTAATAATTTAAACGATCCGTGTTCATTTCACCGTGAAACTTGTCACGTTTTCTGTTTTTTTTGTTTTGCTTCTTAAGTTTCCCAAAATGTCACAATGTCAGGATATATATTCAATTTACAATCGTTGCAAGGTACTGCAAAAAATTTTCATAATATTCTGTAAAAATAAGCAGAAGCATAAAGGCTTTAAACGCTTCCCAAAAAAATTTGGAGCATTCATTTTCTCCTTGTGATAAAAAATAAGATTTTAGTGCAGGCCAGTTACATATAAGACGAACAATTGCTGGTAACAGCGAATACCTCCGTGATGGAACGTGTCTTAAAATTTCTTTATAATCCAGACCGACGAAATCAAAAAAAAAGATTTAAGTTCAGATGTTCTTTTTGAATAAGACGAAAATTCACTGTAAACCTTTAGGACGAAGATTTCTACATCAAATGATAGTGCTTTAAGTGCAAACTAAATGCAGTTGTGCAAAATATGGCATTTACAATTCGCCTTTATCAAACCTGGAACAAATAATGTTAACTTTTGGAAAACAGATATATTGTAAAACAAAAAACTAGCACCATTAAAGTTTATATACTTTTACTAACAGGAAATACTTTTAGGATGCAAGATCTCCGAATAAAATTAAAAAATGAACTGATAGACACAGATGCGCAGTAATCTTGGATGTAAGAGGAACGGAAGTTAACAGCTATAGTTTTTATAATTTATTTACGTTAGCCACTAGTCATGCAGTGAAACTCTAATGCTAAATATAAAAATATGTCCGCACACTCACCAGAAGGTCCGTCGAGCTGAAAAAGTTTCTAATATCATTCTAATACAGATACCTCTTCTGCAGTAGATCTCACTGACTGGCTTATACATGCACACTCCTCTAGGCATGGATCTTAATACTTTTTCGCTGCTCCGTGAAACTAATCGTAAGTTGAGCTGTCTCCGAACTCCCACATCACGGCACTTGTTAGATTGTACACATGTGCAATCAATTTAAATATTAAGATGTATGAAACCCACCAGCCCCCTTGGTAGTGATGCAAACTCTTCAACAGCATGGTTTCGGTCAAATGTGAAACCCGCATGGCGATTACCTTGTTAAGTGAAAACGGGAGAAAAAGGCATCAATCCGGGAGTCGGGAGAAATTCAGGAATCTTGCCCTATTCCGGGAGACTACCGGCGAACCCGGAAGGGTTGGCAACCCTATTATCCACCCTTGAAAATTATTCCGACTCTCGAAGAATTTATGCAAATGTTTTCAGACGAATAAAAGACTGTACAATTTTTAATTGACATTAAAATCATTTATTCAATCTGTAGAGTTGGGTTGGTGTTACCTCTTTACACTTCCTAAACCTTACTTAAATTAAATTTATTTTTATATATACTAGGGTAGAAAAATAAGTTTCGGTCGTGCGACGGAAAATTTAATTTGAAATATATAGTGTATGCTAGTCCACCGCTCACCGAATCATTTCAATTGTTTTTTTTTAACAGTGAAAAAGCGGATATTTTTTAAAATATACATAATTTCACATAAAGCGTATTCGCCATTTTACAGTGAAATGTTAACGGTAGACTAAGACATAAATCAGCATATAACACAACATCCATGCCCGAAGCGGGATTCGAACCCACGACCTTCGGGTTAGAATGCAGGCACACTGCCAACCAGTCTAACCCGGCCGGATATGGATATTTATTACAAATTTTAAACATTTCGTAAGTGAAGTAACGATTGTAGATAATAAATGAAAATATATGCTCCCCGTTAGATGTCTTTATCACAATTCCATCCCTCGCAAGCTCTTATATACATAGTATTTCGAACACTAGCCACATTCACGCGCGCGCGTTTTCACTGGGAAGAGGAATGAATCCAACCTCCTCCGTTCCAATATTTCAATCCTTTTCGCCGTTCCATATTCCTCTCCCCAATCCTCACCTCCCGCACCCTTACTACCTTTTAAGCTCCCTCTCCTCACCCTCTCCCCTCACCCCCTCCCCTCACCCCCTCCACTCACCCCCTCCACTCACCCCTTCCCCATTTTCCGATTACCCTGGAAACCTTTCCTCGTCACGAGATGGAACGAAGGAAAGCTCGTCGAGGTGATTTTTCTTAGCGATGGAGAGGGAAACAGAGGATGCGAGGGTGTCGACGTTGCGGCGGGGTGTAGGGAAGGGAAGGGGGGGGGGAGAAATAAGGGTGGGCTTCGTCGGAGTGAATGGTATATTCCTGGGATGGTGCAAAATTGAGAGGCGATGTGGCGAGAGGTGGCTAATGGTTGGAAGAGGGAGGGGGGTGCTTCCTCTTTCTCCTCCAACTTCACCCTTCGCAGGGTACCAATCCACTCTCTTCGATTGACATCCTCCGAGGGAAATAAACATTGGGGAAAGGGGAGAATTTGGGGTGCGCAGGAAGAGGCGGAGGCCGCCAGAGGAGAAACAGATGGAGGGAGGCACAGATTAAGAATGGGGGAGGGTGAAAGGGGGAGGTAGGGAGGCACAGAGTAAGAATGGGGGAGGGTGAAAGGGGGGAGGTAGGGAGGGATGAGGTTTTGAGTTGATAGTAACATGGGTTTGTCTCTGGTGACGAACTGAATCGAGGGAGATGATATATGGGCGAAGGGAAAGACAGAGAAGGCAAGTTGATATTCATGAAGTAATCTTTCCCTTTAATTTTCTGAATTAATTTTGTGTCAACCTCGTGTTTTGTTGATAATTTTTCCATTGAGCAAATGTATAAAAACTTCATTGCTTACAAAAATTTTGCCTTAACCAGGGCCATATTTAAAAAAATCGGTACAACATACATTGTACAAACTTTCTCATATATTAATGCGTCGTTTAGTTATCTTTAGAAAACGAAAATCGTATGAGCCTGTTTTTAGAAAATCAAATTATTGCTAAAGTTGCCTAAGAATAAACTAGCCTTATATTAATTTTTTGATAAATATGAACAACTGGCAGTCCCCGCTTATACGTCAGGGTACGCACCTGAAAACTGTGACGAAAAGCGCATCACTCTTTTCCATAGACACAACATTAAATTGAGGGGTAAAGTTCAATGTTCCTGGGGTAACGATGTGAAATATTTCCATTTAAAAATATACCATGAAATTATAATTGTAATTTTCCACTTAAAACTTTTAATAATTTGAAAATACGCATATCGATGCAATGCATCATAATCAAACATCAAAAGCAAATTACACATTTTTTATGACGTCGTCATCACATCTTTTCCCTCCACTCGTAGGACCATTCTGTTTGATCTACGTACGTTGCATCACCGCTATCACACTGCTCGATGCATGCCCCATTTCTTTAAATGAGCATTTTAGTACCTGACCAAGAACACTAGAGTCAAAGATTCCCCGGAATACCCATTTACAATGCTATTGCAGTTTAAGATAGGATTTTAAAAACTGACAGGATAAACTTCCAGAGATAGGCGAAACACGAAATTTTCACTAAAAAGTTCATAATTTGGCCGCTAGACGCTAGATGGTGTCCTCACAAATTTGTCCGATAGATAAATCGGAATGACGAAATCTCAAACAGTTGAGTAATTTGGGCATACATATTAAACAGATCCCAGGGTTGCAAGAATGAAACAATGTTTTCATTTAGGCACTTTCATTTGAATCGTAACAAAAAAATCGGAATGACGAAAAACATTAATGCGACGAATAAGCGGATCACAAGGACGGAAGAATGAATCAGTGGTGTCATACTGCACCTGACGTATGAATGAAACGACGAAAAGCGGACCGACGAAAACGGGGACTGCCTGTATACTGTATTATTGAAGACGTACTCTCAAGTAACTGTACAAAATTTGATCAAAATCGATAAAGGCGTTTTTGAGAAAATCAAATTGTTGTTGAAAATGCGTGGAATAAACCTCTTAACAATGTCAACAATTTATTCACATCTTCTGCTCAGTATGATAAAATGCCTATGTTCGAGATTTCATTCATTTTCGCTCCACCGTTTAGGCTCAAGAGCCAGTTACGGACAGACAGACGGCATTCCAAAAACCACTTTTTCAGACTCAGTGACACCTAAAACGTATATTTCCGTAAAAATCTCGAGATGGAATTTTTTCACGAAACAATACTTTTTCAATATACTTCGTATATGAGAAAGTAAAGAATTGGTGCAAAATACATTGTACAAACTTTCACATATACTAATGCGTCGTTTAGTAATCTTATGAAAATGAAAATCGTATGAGCCTGTTTTTATAAAATCCAATTTTTGTTAAAGTTGATCAAGAATAAACTAGCCTTATAATCATTCATTGAGAAAAATGAAATAGGTAGTATTATTGAAGATGTATACTCAAGTAACTGTACGAAGTTTGATCAAAATATTTAGAGCCGTTTTTGAGAAAATCAAATTATTGTTAAAGTTGCCTAGGATAAAGTGGCATTATATTAATTTTTTGAGAAATATGAGCTATTTGGTATTATTGAAGATGTAAACTCAAGTAACTGTAGGAAATTTTATCAAAATCAAAGAGCCGTCTTCAAGAAAATGAAATTGATGTTAAAAATGGGTGATTTTCTGAGAAGTAAGAAAAATATACAAAAAACAATTAACATTTATACATTTTACGTTCTCATATACGAAGTATATTGAGAAGGTATTGCTATCGCGAGAAAATTCCACATCGACATTTGTACGGAAATATACGTTTTAGGTGTCGCTGAGTCTGAAAAGTGGTTATTGCAATGCCGTCTGTCTGTCTGTCTGTTACTGACTCTGGAGCCTAAACGGTAAAGCGAAAATAAATGAAATCTCGTACTTCGGCATTTTATCATGAGGGCTAAAATCATTTGTCCCAATCAAACCCTTTCGTGATCGCAAGGTTCCGCGGTGGATGAAGCCGAAGATCCGCGCCTAGCTCAAGAAACAAAGACGGCATCACACGCGCATAAAGCACCTCAAACAAGTTGGTAGGGATCATTACAACGAGTATTTAATATACAGAAACAGTCGTAAATCTGCACGAGACGAAGCGAGTAAGGAATTTGACGCCTACCGATCCACGATACTCACAGATTCACTCAAAAACGACTCGAAAAAATTTTGGTCGTACGTGCGAGAAATTCGAGGTCAGTCCACAGTACCTCTTCTACGTACAGACAACGGTGAAAGTGTACACGATTCTTTTACTAAGGCTAGTATGTTAAATCGGTTCTTCGAAAATTGCTTCACAATCGACAGCGGTGATTTCATTGATTTCCCTACTCGTATAGACTCAAATACGAGCGACATAGAAATATCCGAAAGCGGTAACATTAAATTACTAACTCAGGTCCATAAAAGGAAATCGCCAGGGCCTGAAGCCATACCTGCATTCATTATAAACTCGTTAGCAAACGAATTAGCTCCGTACCTTAAGATCCTATTCAGAAAAATCTTTATATGAGGGTGTAGTTCCTTTGATATGGAAAATAGCCCACGTTACACCTATACACACAACGGGGAGCAAATTGAAAGTGGGGAACTACCGACCTACATCATTGACATCAATCTTCTGTAAGGTTTTTGAGTACATTATCGACAGATCAATAATGCGATTCCTCGAAAGCAAAGATGCTCTGATTAGAACGATGCAGGTCACGCGAGACACAGTTAGCGCTACTCACGCATGATAATGTGAAAGCAGCGGAAGAAGGAGTAGGAGTAGTTGCAGTATTTTTTGTACTTTAGAAAGCCTTCGACACCGTTTCCCAAGCGAAAATAGTGCAAAAATTAAAGGCTTCTTCGATTAACGAGAAAATTGTAAATTGGATCACCTCGTTCCTTTCGGACAGAACCCAGAGAGTAGTTCTCGACGAAGTTGAATTAAACGTCGACAAAGTGACTTCCAGGGTGCCTCAGGGAAGTGTAATCGGACCCCGCCATTCTTGATATATATATATATATATATATATATATATATATATATATATATATATATATATATATATATATATATATATATATATATATATAAATGATTTAGCGGATAATATAATGTTTAAGTCAGACTCTTCGCGGATGACACGCTTGCGTATCGTGAAATCAACACAATATGCTACCAGAAGACTTTGCAAAGGGACCGTCAGCATATTACGAAGTGGTGTAAAGATTGGCAACTCGACCTGAATATAGAGAAATACGCCGCAATGAATTTCACCCACTCCATGAATTTCATCCGTTACCCGTAGGAAATATCTGGATTAAAGCTAAAATACGTCAATAGCTACAAATACCTTGGAGTCACACTCAGTAGCAACTTGTCCAGTAGGGAGCATATCAAAACCGTCATAGCATCGGAAAACAGGTTTTGGTTTCTCCTCTAGAGTCCTGCGGGGATGTCCCTCGAATGTGAAGGAAATCGCATACTTTTCGCTATTACGACCCGTCGTGGAATACTGTCTGAGACCCTTTCGAACAGGACCTAACTAGGGAAATCGAAATGGATCAGCGTAGAGCGGCTAGATTTGTAAAAGGAGAATATCGGTATGATGCGAGTGTATCAGAGATCTTGAGATACCTGAAATGCAGACGTTGAAGAGTAGAAGTATTGAATACAAAAGGAAATTATTTGAAAAGTTTAAATGCTTCGAATTCGTTGAAGACATACGCGGCATAGTTGTACCTATCGTGAAATCAACACAATATGCTACCAGAAGACTTTGCAAAGGGACCGTCAGCATATTACGAAGTGGTGTAAAGATTGGCAACTCGACCTGAATATAGAGAAATACGCCGCAATGAATTTCACCCACTCCATGAATTTCATCCGTTACCCGTAGGAAATATCTGGATTAAAGCTAAAATACGTCAATAGCTACAAATACCTTGGAGTCACACTCAGTAGCAACTTGTCCAGTAGGGAGCATATCAAAACCGTCATAGCATCGGAAAACAGGTTTTGGTTTCTCCTCTAGAGTCCTGCGGGGATGTCCCTCGAATGTGAAGGAAATCGCATACTTTTCGCTATTACGACCCGTCGTGGAATACTGTCTGAGACCCTTTCGAACAGGACCTAACTAGGGAAATCGAAATGGATCAGCGTAGAGCGGCTAGATTTGTAAAAGGAGAATATCGGTATGATGCGAGTGTATCAGAGATCTTGAGATACCTGAAATGCAGACGTTGAAGAGTAGAAGTATTGAATACAAAAGGAAATTATTTGAAAAGTTTAAATGCTTCGAATTCGTTGAAGACATACGCGGCATAGTTGTACCTATCGGTGTTAGAGAATGTAATGTTAGATCAGAGTGTACTAGAAAATATGTGGAAACAATCGCTAGAACCGAGAAATACTACAGTGCTTTTTTCCCAGACGCAATTAGACAGTCCAAGAGAGGTATTAGTTAAGAGTTCACTTGGTGCTGTGACACCCCCTCCCAAACGCTTCTGGCGGCTTGCAGGGTATTAATGTAAATGTAAAAAATCATACAGAGTATATGAAGAAATGGTTGACCTTGCTCAATAATTAAGGGAAGTTTATTCTACGCATTTTTAACAACAATCCGATTTTCTCAAAAACGGCTCTAACGATTTTGATCAAATTTCGTACAGTTACTTGAGATTACGTCTTCAATAATACCGTATAGTTCATATTTCTAAAAAAATGAATATAAAGCTAGTTTATTCTAGGCAATTTTAACAATAATTCGATTTTCTCAAAAACGGATCTAACGATTTTGATTAAATTTCGTGCAGTAACTTGACTATACGTCTTTAATAATACTACGTATTTCATTTTTCTCCATGAATGAATATAAGTCTAGCTTATTCTTGGTCAGCTTTAACAAAAATTGGATTTTCTGAAAACCGACGGACACGATTTTTGTTTTCATAAGATAACTAAACGACGCATTAGTGGATGAGAAAGTTTATACAATATCTTCTACCGATTTTTATTGTATACGATCATGACGTTCTTTAAAGAAGACGTATGGCCTATGTTGATTAAATTATTCAGTTCATTATAAAGAGACTGGAATATTCTTGTTGTTGCACAAAAATGACTACAGCAGAATTAGTCTGCTACGGTAGTTCAGTGGTAAAATATCCGTCCGGTAAGTGGAAGAACCGCGTTTGATTCCCAGTTATAAACAGATTTTTCTCGTTTCCACATTTCCCAAAAAGAATTAATTAAACAAAAATTCAGATATCGCCATGAATTACAATTAATATGAGAAATATGA